>JAEIIF010025511.1:0-19342 GCA_018874455.1 Drosophila trapezifrons
CTCTAATGAAAACTCTAATTAATGAAGTTTTTAATACAGTATCATAACACCATTATGGCAAGTATAATTATTTAATGGGAGATATTACGATATAAACTTGGTAAAGTAAAGGGTTATGTTTATAAAATACTGAGACAAGTAAATATATGAATTAAAATCCTAAAAAAATCATAATTAAATTTCTCCCCTACCCCTTTCTTTATGTGTAAACCTTTGAGGTGTACAACAGACAGGTGTTCAAAAACACACCAATAGCTCCAAGCTTGGCTAATTGATCAAAGGTGAATGAAGGTGGTTAATTGGAAATGATTGATTTCCCAATATCCTTTGCCCACTCATCGTTTTCCAAGTGACCTGCAGCAGCAAAGCTTTGTGGTGGACAATTTCAGTCCGTTTATTACTCCCAATTTTATTATAATTATTATTATTGTGTGTTTGCATTTGTCTGGCATAATTGGAATTTCTCATTCGGTTAGAGGCCAAGGCGGCGGAGAAGTTCGCTCCGTGTCAGCTGTGTGAAGCTCAAGAACTCATTAGCATAATTTAATAAGCACTTTCCGGCTGTACTATGCCAAAGAAATTTCCCAATTAACATTCATAAATTTTCGGAAATTACGTTAATGAGTTTCGAGTGTGCTGAGGAGAGAGAGAGCCTGCCTGCCAGGAGCAGCGAAAGCCAGGGCGTGTCAAGTCTAGGCCAACAAGAATGAAATAAGAATACCTCTCTCGCCCAGCAGCGTCTGGAAATTGATGGCAAATTATAATGAGCATTGGCCGTTGGCATGGAAATTTATGGAAAATTTAAGCCGCCAAATTTTCCTTTACCACGCTCCGAAGCTCCCTTGATATCAGCCAGGGCCTTGTATTTATTCATGTTCGCAGGGGGAGGGTGGCTTAGAGGCTGTAATGGGTTAAATGTTCAATTTGTTGTTACTCCCTCTTGCGGGGGGTTGGGGGAAAAAGGGGGCAGAATTGCCAAAGCGGCTTTTGTCTTTGCCTATTTTATATATATTTTTTTTTCGGGGCAGCAGCAATATTTTGTTATTCATGAAATTCATCGATAAGTCCTCTGGCTCATGAAATTTTGAATCTTGTTGAAAACTTTCAACATTGATTTGCATTAGACTTGGCCAAGAGGGATGGCAGCCACTTGATTAGATGAAATTCCATCAAATTTCTTTGGCCTATGCAAATATCCCAGTGGCGAAATGTTCGGGGCCAACTTTTGAATGAGGGATGAATGACTTTTGGTCGTTAAGATTTTTAAGTGTTGCTTGGGATGCGAGATATCTCGATAATGGGTTTTTTTCTGGGTCCTTTTATGGTCTACACAGTGAAATTAAGTCTTTTGGCTGCCCGTTAATAATTAATTGGTTATTAGTTAACTTAAAACATAATATTATATAAAAAGTACATAGAAAACTCTAGTCTTTGACAATACATATAATAAAGCCAAGTTTAATTCCATAGAGATTACTATAGCATTTGCCTTACTATTCCTATTATAAATAATTACATAAACTGATTGATACAATTTTTTCCCTTCAATATCCATCTGAAATTTATAGTTCATCTCCAGCCAAAGATATTTATCGTCTTTCAGCTATTCCTTACATGTCATGTAACTGATAGTCATTGTGTGCTTACTATTACTTAATTATTAATGCAGCTGCCAGCTTCCCCTACTTCCTGTCTCCTCTCCATACATATATAATTTTTTGTTCATTTATTTCTACCCAGTTCGCACACACTTAACACTTTCCCCGAAGCCCCTTCCCTCTGGCTCCTTCTTCCCTGTCACTATCAACCGCAAAAGTTTTCTAATTAGTTTTTGTGAGCACAGTGCGCTTTATAGTTGTGCATTCTGTCCATGGAAATGCAGGAAAAGCAAAGTGCAGGGCCGAGGAAGTGGACGGAAAGTGTGAGCTGCTAAAAAGGAAGTGAAGTGGGAATGGAACAGAAAAAAAGATGGAAAAAATAGGGTTCCTACAGCTAGCAAGAACAGCAGTGAAAATACGCTTTCCCTTCGCCTTCCTGGAATGACATTTTACAATTCGTTGGGAGAGAGCTGCATTTAATGCGATTTGCCAGAGGTCCTGCAGCAGGACAAGCGTCGTAAATGGAAAAGTCAACGCAGAGAGAGAAGCAGGAAAGCAGGAAACTCGGCGACTGTCGCTCGATGGCGCACAAAATGTCTGCAATTATTGTAAATAGCGCAATCATCGAGCAGAGTCAAGAGCGTCGCATCCTGAAAGGCCAGCCGGAAAGGAGGAGGGTCGGGAAAAAATTACTCCTGTTTATGAGATCAGCTTATTGAATAAATGAGGCGCGTGCTCCAGCACTTTTCCCCACTTGTTCCCACTCTGCCACTCTTTCTGCCACGATGGCCATTGGGCATATGAAGGGCAAGGATATTCCAGGCGCTGCCCACTCATTGTTTGCCGGTAATTTGAGTCCATTAGGTGAATGGGAATGGAGCTCCAGAGACGGACGAGGGCAGCTGAGTGATGGGAGCTGATTAGAGCAGCTCCTCGGGGAATCACCAACGTTCAACGGGGAAAGTGTCAGCTCTCGAGGGCCCTCGATTGATAAATTGCACAGAGCTCAGTGAGTATTAAAGGACATGTTTGCATTTCCTGGACGTGTGCTGGGTATTTGCCCTAAGAATTATCTAAGGTCTTCTTTTCTAGTTCTATTTAATGATTATTTGGATATTCATTGAATAAAGTTAATAATTAAATGTATTCACTACTAGAAATTGCATTCTAAGAACTTGTTCCGAAAGAATTAGAACAATTGGATGATAAACAAGAAAATTAATAAAGATTAAACATGCTGTGCATGCTGAACCTGTGCAACACTGATATGATTTCAGCACCAGTGTTGCTCAACATGTTCCTATAGAAACATTTGCCCAACAACCTTTTCTTCTGCATTCTGCCATCCTAAATTTAATCTTTCTTACTTGTTTTTAATGCTATAATTACAGCTAACTAATAAAAACATATCTTAAGAATTTTTAATATTCTACAAAATTAAAACTCCAATAAAGCGCACATAAAACCGCATAAATAAACATGCTTCCCATATCTTAATATCTCGTAATAGTTAAAATATTAATTTAGCCTTGAGATCTCTAAGCTGCAGCCAAGCAAAAAGGTTTTCCATATGGTTTTCAGAGATTTGTACAAGCTGCTCTGCTGCTGGACACGAAGCAAATATAAAAAGTTCAACATTTCACGAGCTGTTGAAATTAAAAAACTAATCCACAAGAAGGCGAGAAATAAAAATGCAAGCTACGAGCGCAGCGGCCCAAAGTAAAAACAAATAAACCGCCTCGGAATGAAAGTATTAATAAACCAGTGGGCCAGGCCAGGAGAGAGGGGGAATATATAGCTATAGCTATGCCTGGATATATAGCTGGACATCGCGGGGGTGGAGCCTGAAACAGTTATTTAAAAATAAGAGGCAAGCTTGCCGGGGCGGCGATACATACGTAAAATTTTATGCGCACTATAACTTGTTCGACTGCCGGACCCCCAAAAGAACGCAGAAAAGGACGCGGAAAAAGGACAGCCAGGAGAACGCGGGAAAAATAAATTAATATTTTATCTAGAGCAGAGATTCGCATGCACTGGCCGCCACGCCCCCTCCCCCGGCCAGACCAGACCGTGGCCCACCGCCCACTGCCATGCATTTTGTTTTGCCGTTTTTACGGCCATCATCAAAAGCGCATTAAAATTTTACTAAGGCGTCATGCCGCAGGGGTTGATGGCAACGGAGAAGGCAGGGAGAGAGTCTGCCAAGGGGGCTGATTGTCCAGGCGTGCTAAATATTAAATCAGCGCAATGCCAGCAGAAAAAAAAAATACACAAAAACAAGAACAAAAAAAAAAGAGGAAAGCCAACAACTCCAGAGGAGGAAGTATACCGGGCAAACATTTTAAGCGGCTTTCCGCAGGTCCATCAACGTCCTGTTCCATCCATATCACTTGGTTCCCACAAAGGACTGTCTGAGGGTTGGGACGTAGCAAGGAAATCGCATTAAATATTAATAATAATGTGTGCTTAGTTGCCAGATATCAATCCATTTTGTGGTCAGCTTTTGTCCTTTGATTTTCTCACTTTTATGGGGCTTACAATTTAGCTGTTCGAAGTCCTGGCTAAAAACAATGAAAGCATTGTCCTGAAAACATTCCTTGAAACGAAAACCAAAACAATAAAAACTGCAGAGATAACCTCGGCTTTGATGCTCTTTCTTCAACTTGCATTAAATTAAAAGAAAATACCTTAAAGGAGACTTTGGAACTGTTCCTATAATATATATATTTTAATATCTATTTAATGGGTTTTTTCCTATTAAAATAAAATGGAAGGAGTCTGAATTATATCACACAATTCTACCCACAAGGAGTTCAATAAACTGTAATGAGTATAAGATAGGATAGACAATGAAATCAAGGAGGAATTATCAGGAAATAATGATAATAAATTCGTATATTGTTTTTTACTATAAATAAAGACCCCCATTGCGATTTTTCAGGTTACAAATTATAACATTGTGCTAAAATTATACCAAGCCCCATATAATCCTTGAAATAAGACCGAACCATGCAAAAAGAACCAAAGTTAAGCCTTTGATATTCCCTTTCAAAGTTTTCTTCGCCGAGGATTTCGATCAATTGTTAGGGTTTGCTCAGAAACTGGGAAGTCATTGAACCAAACGCGGAAAAAATAAGAAGAACTAACAAACTCGAATTGGAGTTCATTCGCCTTGCAATTCCCTGTTTTGGTCTCGTTCTCCCCATCGGATAACCACAAAAAATTCAACAAGTTTTTGCGCTCAAAGTTGATTTTTTTTCTTAGCATTTGAATTTCTTATTGACCCATTTCTTCGGGGCAAAAAGGCCCAGGCCAAAAACCCAAACAGAGAACCCGTACCCGAACCCGAAACCCGTCCAAAGCCCATTAAGACCGGTTTCCACTCATTTGCAACACTTTCTGGCTGCAGCTGCTGCTGCCAGGGGAAGGTCGCTCAGCGGGGGCCGGAGAGACGGGGATGATGAAGGTGCCTCCTCCTCTTGGCCAACTGCATCTCCTGCCCCTTTCCAAGTGCCGTTAGTTGTTAGCCAAAAGCGAGGCACAAAAAAACCAAGGAGAGTCGCGGCCCTTGGAGAGGCAAGTAAGTTTGAACAACTGGAAAGACGGGTTTCTTTACGATTCCTTCTTATTTCTGGTGCATTTCCTTTGAAGGCAAGACTTTGAGGATTTGTTAGAGTCGAAAGTAAAGCAGAGAATCTTCTTTCTAAACAAAGAAAATTAAATCCTGGCGAAAGCAAAATAAATACCAACTTGGATTTTGCAGATTCTTTTTTATAATCCGCGAATTCAATTTGCGGGCAAATATTTGCGGATATAGATAACAGAATGGATTTGCAATTAACTGCAGCAGCTCGGTGTGTCAACAACAAAGGTGTTATATTATATATATATATATTTTTAATAATCCCGAACAAATGACATTTGTAAATTTATGCTGAAAAGCAATCTGATTCAGGGCTTTTGACCCAGGACAAACACACAAATCACAGTGCAAGCCACGTGAAATGACGACGTGTCACAACATCAGCAGCAAAATTGTTTACAAATATTTTGCTATCACTTCGATTTCCATCTCCTTTTCCATTCCCTTTTCCATTTCCATTTCCATTCCATACTCAGTTCCATTCGCGTGTGCACACAACCCCCTTTTATAACAAATTAGCATAATACAAATTATCAAAATTGAAAAATCGCAGAGGCATAAAATATGCATACATTCGGTTGGAAAAGCTGACGTGCCTGAAGGGGAGTTTTCATTCGCCTGCCTGCCTGCCTGCCTGACGGTGGAAAATGGAAATAGAAAAAAGCTAAAAGCGAAAAGCAAATTGGAAAATTTTTGTGTGAAAGTGACCGAACGGAGCGGAGCGCATGCAACGTGAAAATGTGAAGCAGAAAGAGAAAAGTCGAGATGTTGAGACACTTCCGGCGGTTGAAAATGTGAGCAAAATGTAAATGAGTCAAAGATGAAGATACTACACCGAGAGCGGAGACGGAGACCCGGACCCCGAGGAGTGTCAGCAATAAAATATTGCCATTAACATTTAATTGAGGCCCGGTCCGGGACAAAAAGGGAAATTCGGAAAAACTGTGCTGCTGTGAAGTTGTTTTCGAGGGCCATTGAGGAGCCAATGGATACCTCAATTAAGTGCTATGCTAATGGCTGCAAGCTGAGAACCCAAATTGTCAAAGATCAACCTTGGAGGAATGCAGGGAATTTCAGAGATTCCTGGAACAGGAATTTTACCTATTTTAATTGGTTTTTAAATGGAAACGTTTTCCCTGCAGCTCTGGAAACTAAAACTCTTGGAGGCAGTGAATCTTTGTATTTTTCTTTGAAACTTCCTAATGGAAAGCAAAGATTAAATTCAAAGAATCACTGCAGTATATTCGCGGAACTTAGTTACTCCTAATCGAGGTAAAGCATCTTCTTGGAAGCAAAATATTTATATTTACTTTATTTTTCAATTACATAAATTACAAAACTTTGCGGGGGGGATTGCATTTTATGTTCTATATTGTAAGGCAAAGAAAATTAAAAACCAGACCCATTCTTATGGGTTTTTGTGTTTCAATTACCGGGTTATGGCCAGGCAGTTATCTGTTTAAAGTCCAAGAGAGGCTGGCAAACAATTCGGAGCTCGATTTCTCTTGACAAATTCGGTGCTTACTCTTATCGCACCTTAACGCGGTGCTTAAGTGGCCATTGCCGAGGCAGAAAAGAGGCTGCTAATTTTTTCCAAGCACCCTCGGCCGTCGTGGCCATGCGCGCAGCTCTTCAGTTTCGGTTTTACAACCAATAAAAAGATTTTTATGACCACAAACATTAAAATGTTCAAATTGAAAATAAGCAGAAAACAAAGCACGACACACAAGGCAACAAAAGCTAAACATGAAAGGCGAGCAGCAGGAGCAGGAGCAGCTCCAGGGGACACGGCGGGAAGGCCGAGGAGATACATTTTAAAGCAAATTTATGTGGCACAAAGGCAGCGATGAAAGCGGAGGAGGAAGCGGAAGTTGGCAGGCAGGGATACCCCGGGAACTGGTGGGGTTCAGGTGGTAAGGTTACCGGGGGCCAGCTCCTGTCAGTGGCAAACAAAAGTCCAAAGACGCAGCGCACCCGCTTAATGTGTGTGTTTGAAGTTGGCCACCAGGCTAACGCCCAAAAAAAAAAAAAGAAATACAGGAGAGCGGGCAACGAAGCAACAGCCAAGAGCCAACAGGCAAAGGACGAAGACAATGCTGGGAAATTACCAAAGCACAAGAGCCAATTCGAGCATGAAAATGTAAACAAGGCGAAAAGAAAAGGCAAAATCCAGGAGGTATGAGGTAGGAGTGGGAGGCAGGCGAAAATGTGTGTCGCAATTGGTTGTCGAGGTGTACAACGGGGCGGATGAAAAGTGGCAGCAGGCAATGGCGCAACAAAATCAACAGTTAGCCAATGAGCCTGAAAGTGGCAGAAGAGCGACCGAGAGAGACCGAAAGAGAGACGAGAAAACAACCCGTTAACAAGGAGGAAGGGAGGCAGCTCCGTCCCGGGAGTTGGATGGATGCAAGGGCCATGTAACGACTTGGGTGGCACCAGGTGCCGTCGGGTGGTTTTTTGGGTGGCTTTTCCGGACGGAATCCACGTGGCCTGCGCCAGAAGTTGCACAAGACAATTATAAACGTAATGGCAACAACAGTTAGCCAAGACACAGGACCAACCAAGCCAAGGGGAGTGGATGGAAAAGTATCGTTAGTGAGGAGGAGCAGCAGCTGAACGCATAAATTCTGTTCAACAAAGGCAGGGGGGAGGGTGGAAAACCCGGGAAAAACCCTGGCCAAACCGATGAAGATGCTGCCAACATTGCGTAGGTGTTGGTCGTTAGGCTAAAAAGCTAACGCAGATAATGCTCGTCCAGCTATGACGGACTCTCTCTCTGTCGCTCTCTGTCTCTGCCCTGCTTTATCCTTTATCCTTGGCGTACATGTGTACTGGAAAATGTTGCATTAGAAGAAATGAAAGTGGCGGCTTGGATGTTGTAACTGTGTCAGGGTTGCAAAAGGATTGCAGAGGAAATTAAAAAAAGGGGGATTGCAAAGGATGTCCAAGACGCGAAATGGGGAAATGGGAAAAAGTTAGGCCAAAGCCAAAGCAAAGTGCTCAAAAGAAATTGAAAATACTGATATTATAGCGCTTTATCTTGGTATTAAGAGCCCAAAAATGTAAAGAAAACGTAGCAATAGCATTGGGAGATGACCGAGATTTAATAAAAGATAAGTTCGAGTTCCCAAAGCAATAAATGGGCGAAGGTGCCAGGCTGTAGATATTTAATTGGAAGTCTTACGAAGGGAATAACTAAGAACTTTTCTATTATAATATATAAAATGTATAAGAGATTCTTTTTAGCTTAAAAATAAAGAAGAACTGATTGATTTTTAAGTGTCATGAGTATCCGAATTATGAAAAAACCTATTTATATGTGGTCTAATATTTTTTACATTTAAATAAATATATACTTTTCTTTAAAAAGCAAGTCCACGACTTTTCCCAAAGTTAAACTCTACTCTGGCATTTATTTCACCTTCTGTTTCAAGTTTTAAGACCAGCATTTGCTTTCAAATTAGTACGACTCGGCAACCCTGGTCTAAGTACACTTGGATCCACTTCTTTTTCCACCTGCACCTTATGCAATTGTGGCAATAACTCCGGGCCCCCTCTCGTCCCGCGGATTACTGGCGCGGGGCAGCCAAGGAGAAATTAGCAGGCAAACACGAGTAAAAGAAATAAATAAAACGAACGACAGGCAGACACGAACGCAGGGCCACAGGGATGGAGGATGGAGGATGGCTGGCAGTAAAAAAGGATAAACTGCGAGTGGATTGTGGGTGGTTGGGTGGCCACACAAGCGACGTGCTCCCAACACTTCTTGAGTAATTCATAGAAAGGTCGTAAAAGTCGAGTCAAAGTAATTATGCCAGGAAAGAAAAAAAAAAAAAGGAAGCGAAAGGAAAGGCTCCAGTATTCCGGATTCAGGATTCAGGAGCCAGGATCCCAGTTCCAGGACCCAAGCCATTTAGGTTGTATGCAAGACTTGTTAAGACACAAACACACTCACACACACACACACACCCCGAAGCACGCATCCGACGAGAGTTGCGTTAATTGAGTGGGCCGCGCATGTGGGCGGGGATTCCTGATGGAACGCGTGGCAGAGTGGGCTAAAGTGGCAGCAGCTGCCTTGCCTTGCCTCCGTCCTTTGTCCTTCGTCTTCCCGGCGGCGGCGGCATCAAGTGGCAAAAGCCGCAGAAGTATGCAACAATTTTCAGCGGGCAAGCCAAGGATAGCGGATTTATACCAGGTAAAACGGCAACGCGTAAAGGTGTAATGAATGTGCCCAAGGCGCTCCTACATATATATATTTTTTATACATATATATATTATATATAAGGCATTACAATTCGCCTTTAATTGCTGAAAGCCCACAAATTACGAGCAAGAAAGACGGATGGGCTAATGGAACATGCGAGTGCAAGGCAAATGGCAGAGAGAATTCCCCAAGGATATGGGGCATTCGAAATTACGCGATTCCTGAGGCTCTTATTTGCATTTAAAACAAGGGATAATTGGTAGCAACAAGATTTAGGAGCCACATATATTTAAAATAAATTACACAGCTTTTACTAAGCAGAAAACTCCATTTTACCTTGAAATATTAAATATCTTGCAGAAATAACTGCGTTTGTAATTGATATTTAACCATTAGAATTCCTCTTCCAAGTTTCAAAATCATTAAACCTCTAATGAGAACAATATCAATAACGGAATAGCCATAATCTGTGCTCTGTATTCAATCTTACGAAGATTCAACCATCGAGTAGATTGGTAATTTTCAATCTGGATCCAGCAAGGGGAAATAATTACAGCTCGTCTCATTAACGTTTGGGTATTAGTCGCATTTTGCGCAATTAGCAGGACTGGACTGGCTCAAGGATAAATGGAAGGAAGCCAGCTCGTAGACTCGTACGTACACTCGTGCATAAATGCAGCACCCTATTGACATTAATTGAATGAACCAATATGGACAGTTAGTTATTGAAACATGTCGTGGCTGAAAGGAGGCTGATAGAGGGCTGAAAACGGGCTGAAAGGGGGCTGAAAACGGGCTAAAAACGGGGCTGAAAGGGGGGCTGAAAACGGGGCTGAAAGCGGGCTTAAAGGAGGTTGAAATGGGGCTAAAAGGGGTATGAAAGCTGGCTGAAAGGGGGCTGAAAGAGCGCTGCAAGGCTGCAGGATGGATGGATGGCTGGGTGGTTCTGGGAGGCTCTGTGCAAACATGTCATTCGGAGCCTTGCTTGGACAAATGAGAGGAATGAGCATTCGCCATTTGATGACGAATGTGTGCATGTCAAAATGACTGCCAACTTGACTCCGGCCGGAAGAATGAAGAAACTGGCAAGGGTATGGATGGATAGCCGCCCCCTCATTGGAATTGCCTTGACTCTTGACATTTGACAGGCTGCTCTGGAAAATCTCAAAAAATTGTTGTGAAGCGCGCTTCAAATTTGACATATTGGATTGCTGCAAACGAAAGCCGATTTCCATTCGATAGATCCTTTCCCTTGCCCCTCCCTCACTCCCTGTCTGAATCAGCTCCTTCGCTCGCTGTCCTTGTGTGCTTATGCTAATGTGCGTAAAAAGCATGCAAATTTCTTTTGGCAGGAAATAAATCTGGGGAAAATTAAAGGGCGGCGATCGAATTGGTTCACATGCTTCACGGGACTTCTCTCTATTTTTTTTTCTCTCCCTCTCCATTCTACACTTTTTCGCCCTCTGCTTTTGCAGCCCCGGAATGGACATCCTGCGGTGAGAGCTGCCAGGTCCACGATTCATTTCCACGCCGCATATATGAATATAAATGCAGCATCACCATCAAGCGCCTTGTTGTTTTTCTGTTTTTCCAGGCGCTGCGGTCGGGAAAAAAGCCTCACGCAGAAATTGAGTTATAATATGGCCAGAGAGGGAGAGAGGGAGACAGAGAGAGAGGGAGACTGAGAGAAAGAGGGAGCATGGGCTGCGGTGTCATCCTCGCCGCCCCGTTATGTGCACGTCTGTATGTAGCATACATTTCGGGGCGTGTGCATCATTTAGCCCGTGTTTGCCGGCAAAATGGCCAACAAAACCAAGAGCAACAATGGCCAAACGCTAAATAAACTATGCAAGAAATTTATGCAAATTTTATACAATGCTCAGGCATTTAAAAACGACTACCTAGACGACTTCTGTACATGGCCAGGAGGCGGAGATTGGTTCGAATCGTTTTTGGTTTCTCGGTGCGTTTCGGATTTTTCGGGCCTGTCTATCTCCGTGGGGCTTATGGACATGGCCAGAAATGATTACTCGCAGCAAATGGGATTTCTTATACTGATTGCAAATCACCCCAAGAGTTTGGAAGATACAAGTGGGAGTAGAAACAAATACAGAAAACATTAAAGCCGACTTTGTGGACTAAAATCGATTTAAATATATAAAATACTGTTCGTTGAGTCAATATATATTATAAATCCCAGAGAAATTATCATCTTTTGATGGGAAAACTACTTTATTATTGCTTTTATGGTATTCTACTTTAATTACATTTATTATTAATGGTTAAGAATTCATTTTATCCATTATTTTGTCTACTTGTGATGGTAATTGCTCAATATATACTATGGTTATGTCTGACAACCATTATTTATACATATAAATTGCTTATTTAAAAATACAACAAAATATATGAATGTATTTTATAGCAATTTCTATAAGACAACAGCAACTTTATGTTGTTATGTACGATTCTTATTAAATAAATATTTAATTATCAAATAAAAACATGAAAAACTTACAAAAATCGTTCCTATTAATTATTTAAACCCTAACAAATGACAAACAAACCCCAAGCTGCAGTTTTTATTTATTTTGCATTTGTTTTCTACAAAAACAAATGGCCTAAACTTTGTCTCCGCCGATAAGGTTTTTCTTTTTGCCTTTCCACTGCACTTGGTGTGCCTTGTTCCCGCTGACCAAGTCGAAATATGGCACTGGTCAACTATTGTGAACTGCGGTCGGGCTGGCCCAATCCTTCAGAGCGCCGGCGGTAGAACTCCAGGCTCGGCGGGAGCCCAGGACCTCGAGTAAACCGCGCTGCCTGCTGCGGTTGCCGGCAATTTGTGTTGCATTGTTTGAAATTTTCGGCAGTGTTCGGCGAGCTTCCTCCTGCTCTGCGGTAGGCGGGGCTTTTTTTCTCCCTCTTTCTCTCAATCTCTCTCACTCTGTGGAGATGTAGAAACAAATGTTGCTTTAATGCTGCGGTCTGGTCAGCCGACTGACTGACGTGGGTCCTCCGCCCATCTACTTCCGCCATCCGAGCAGTAGTCCTGACTGAGCTAATGTGATTGCAGGATGGCGTGTTTCCGGCTGCAAGCAAGTCACTTGCAAATTGATTAAAACAAAGGATTTGCCGGGGCCAGTCTACAATCAAGCCTAATGAAGACAAAGATCCAAATTTGCTAGTTCATCTCCTGGCTGAAGTTCTACTATGCCGGAGGAGTCTCTCCCACAGGAAATAAACCGGTAATAAACGGTTGCAGGATTAATTGTTTGCATAATCAGGATTTAGCTTTAGCTCCAGCTCTTTTGCCTTTTGCCAAAAGGGGTTTTACTGCCGCCTGGCTGCCATCTTGGCTGATTTACGTTGCGTATACGCAATATTTATGGCACCTTCAATTAATTGTGCGTTAGATTATTTAAGCATACTTTACGTTGGGGCCCCTTGCGGACCCCTTGAATTATTAGTAGGCATTAATTTTTCAGGGGCCTCTGCTCGGCATTAGCATTAAGTTTCCCCCTACGTGTGTGTGTGTGTGTGTGTGTGTGGGGTTTAGGCTTAGGTTTAGGGTCTGTGTTAGTCGGCCTGAGGTGAGGGTGACACTTTAAGCCCTCAGCGTTGATTGACTGCCGCCCATCAACGTCGTTTTTGGGGGGCGCACTCACAAAAGGCGAATCAGATAGAATTGTACGCCATATACGTTATATGTTGTATATATGGCAACAGCCATTCAGATGCAGCGTTCTATGCACACGATTTATACGCTCTGCTTGGCATTTGGTTTATCAATCAGCGAATATCCAACATATAGCATATGTGCACCCAGCTACCAGCTACGAGTTTCCATCAGCTACCAGCTACCATCAGCTACCAGCTACCAGCTCCCAGCCATTATCCATTAATCATGGCTCGTTCGTTTCCATGATGCCCTTGGACACTTTGCATATTGATTTTCTTACGGCCATTCCCCGAAATTAAGGCTCGTTCTTGGATCCTGCATATTCAGCGGTCCCATTTCGCATCATTTATTTCAATCGCCGCAACAATACACGCCGCCGGGCAGTCCCCTCATTTTCCGACCGTTTTCCATTTAAATCCCTCCACATTCGCATTGTTTTTCGTGGCGGCATGCGTGGCGGTTGGACGACATAATTAAAACCACAAATAGCGCCATGCCCGATGATGATCGCAGCGCCGCGAAATAACGCATAATGCCCGCGCTGGTGGACAGAGCCAACAAACGATGACCAGCATCTATTATCCATTGTCTAGGCGGGCATTCGTATCGGATGACCACCCATACCACCAAAAGGCACTGCTGACATGTGAGCCGTAGACACAATGCACCTTTCTTCCCTGCACACACACAAACACATATGCTGTGGCACATATTCAGGGCATACAGTTTCAAAATTGTAATTATGCGCCGACTGCCTGCCCGCTGGCAGTTAATTACACTGTGCGAAAGAGTGTAATATGCAAAATCAACATGGCAAACCGCACAAGTATAGTATACGCATATAATACATGTGCAAATAAAATATATATGCGGCCAGCGCACATTGCGCATACGCCCCGTTAAACCGTTTATTAGTTTTCGGATTTTCATTGGATTTCTCCCTGTCCAGGCAATAGATTTCACTGCTTCAATTAGCAGAATTAAAATGTTTACCCTCTGGCGGCGGCCATCAGAATTTTTCATTTTATAGTGGCCGCCATTTTAAGCCGGTCTTTTGTGGCATTTCCCCAGCATCAGCTTCAGCGGCAGCAACCGATTTTTCCAGTTAATTTTGGTTAGAGTAAGAGGCTTAGTGGCCATGTGGGCGCGCTTTAAGGGATCATTAATTTATCGGCATGGCGAGGCGAGGTGGCTAGTTGTTTTTTCGATAAACTGCTGTCAATCGAAACGAATCAGCCGGAACTGAATCGATTTTGCACTCAATATTAAAGCGAAAATGCTTATAAATAGTCCAGCTGAATCCATTAACCATCTGAGATGCACTACTGGACGCTGCTATTCCTGGGCATCCTTTCCACAATAGTTCAGCCCCTTTCCGGACATTTCCCTCTTGTCAAAAGTCTGCTTCCTTTCGGGTTTTAAATGGAAACTTTACTAATTTTCTTCAGTAATTCCCCAGCATGTTGGCATAATGATGTGTGGGTCAAGTGTGTACCAGCTTGCCCCAAGATCTGCTCGGAATTTTTGCGCAAAAGGAAGTGCAGGTTCAGGAAATGTCAAGCTGGCTGCGCCTGTCGGAAGGGTTGGGTACGAAAAGATCATGACATGGGAAGCTGCCTTCGAAGGGAGGATTGTAAACGATATATTATTGAGTAAAAGCATTTGGTTTTATGAACTTCTCAAGTCCAAATATAATGTAATTTAATTGTAAACATTCAATAAATAAATCGTAACAATGTTTTTGAAGCATAAATCACTTATTTAATTATGTATTTAACACATCAAAGGTAGCTTTAAAGCTGATTTGCAGTATGAAGCCTTTAGTCTGAATTATATCCAGGAATAGTTGTTCTTAGGAGAACCTTGCTGGCTATACAATAAGAGCAGAATTTGGTAGGAAGTTAAAATTCCCAAGTACAAAATCGGCAACCGCGCTAAATGCAAAAGTAGTACTGATGAGAGTTTCTTGGCCAGATTTCCGTATTTGGACAATTTTTAATATCATGGAACGAATTAGCCGGAACAGAATCGATATTGCACTCAATATTAAAGTGGGAATGCAGCTAAATAGTTAAATAGTCCATTAAACACCTGAGATGCACTACTGGACGCTGATATTTCTGTCCATAATAGTTCAGGCTCTTTCCGGACGTTCTTCTAAGGGTCAGTTTCTTCTGGTTTACAATGCAAACATTTCTAATTTGATTTAGTAATTTCCCAGCATGTAATAAACAGGATGCATGGGTTGCGTGTGCACCACTTTGCCCCGAACTCTGCTCGGAGACTTTCTACCACAGAAAGTGCTATTTTAAGAAATGTCAGGGTGGCTGCGCCTGTCGACAGGGTTCGGTGCGAAAAACCTATGGCAGTGACAAGGGATTGTGCATTCAAAGGCTGGCTTGTCCCAACTATATTCTTTAGTAAGCATTTGGTTCTAAGAATTTCTCAAGCTAAAATATAATGTATTTTAATTGTCAACATTAAGAAATTAAATTGTAACATTGATTCTGAAGCGAAAATCACTAATTTAATGATGTATCTAACAAGCAAAGAGAGTTACTATAACAGCACAATTTGGTATGAAGTTAAAATTCCCAAGTACGAATTCGGTGAGGAAGAATTCTGAGACAAGCTAAGCTGCTTGCATTCGGTGTCTAAATTTCAAACAAAATCTTGAGGATTAAATCAGTGCACTAAAAACAAAAAAAAAAGTCAGCAAAAAATAATAGAATAATGTTAATAAAGGTCACCAAAGTCAGCCACCAACAAATTAATGTAAACATTTAAACTTCCACGATTTATTATAACTGCGAAGCCCGGAAACTCTGATGAGAATTGCAGCAGAGACTAACCACCCCAATTTATTATTTTCTTTTAATTTGCAGTTGAGTTTTCATGCGCCACTTTGTCGCGAGCATTTCCCTCGATTTGTCTAGAGCCGTCTTTCGTTTTTCCTCGACGTCTGTTCTTGATACATTTCGCTGCAGCGAATATGTCATGTTCGTGTCAGAAATTTGTATTGTGTTGACTTGCATTTGACAACTTAATGAATTTAGCTTTTTCCGACGAGGCGCATAAAAAAAAAACAAAAACCCAACCAGCACCCCGATCGTTGGGCATTATCTTAACCCCAATACGTGCTGATATTCGGATGCAGTCAGCCCCGATATTACATAAGGCCATCGCGAGAGCATTATGAGAAAACTTTTCAAACGAAAATAACCCACAAAAAAATGTCCGTTACGTGCTCCATAAAATGTCTGGCAGCCCTGACCAAGTCAAACCGGGGAAAAAAATATACATATATATATTTTAGTGGCCGAATTTCTTTGGGGGGGTTTTTTTTTTTTGTTGACAATGTGCAAGTTTTTCTGTGTGGAAAAAAAACTTTTTATTTTTATGTTGTAGCACCAAGAAGAACAACAACAATAACAGCAACTAGAAGCGGAAGCCAACGGCGGCGGAGAGAATGAGGTAGAACGTCAAGTGTTTGGTTCCGAGGTCCTCACGCTCCCGAAAAGGCCAGAGTTGTATGTAATTTGGTTTTATGCTTTATCGCTTGCTTGATTTTTATTATGATTATTATCGTGGGAATTACGATGCAACTTTCGGGCCCAGTCCCGAAGAAGAGGAAACTTTTGTGATTGCTGGGTCTCTGAAGAAAAGCTTTTTCCTGAGGGTCTGCGTGGAATTTTCCTACTGATTTATTGGGTTAGCAGTGGCATTTTCACTTCTTTGTTGTTGCCCAGGACGACGACGACGATGATGATGGTGATGATGGTGATGATAAGACCTGAAGAGGAGTTTTTGATGGCTTGATCTGAATTTGATGGCTTAATACGGCCTAGTTGGCTAGAATGGGCAATTGATTGGCCCTGTTCGAAGGGTGTGGGTGTGTGCATGTTGCCAGGAAGTATCAATAAGAATTTCCCTATGAAAGAACCGTGTTTATAGACTATTAATCCTTATATCTACCACTCACGCACTATATACATATGCATTTTCTTTTGATGGCAGTGTGAAGGGTTAAATAAACTTACCTAAAAAGAGACAAAGAAGGAAAGGCAATTAGTTAGAGGTAATGAATTAATTGAGTTTATGAACTGTAATAATATTGTGACAAAACGGTAAAGTTTTGCCTTAAAATTAATAATAAACAAACAATTTAAGCAATTTTAAAAGCCAACATAATTAATTTAGACTTCCTTACAATAACATAAACAAAGTAATATTTTCTGTGAAAGCACATTCTGATTTTCTTGTTTGCAAATGTAATTGAAAACGAATATTAACTTGAATTAATTCCGACAGATTCCTGCCGGAAGTGAAAATCAGGAAAAGCCCAGATTGCACTGGCACTCAATCCCCCCAAGTTTCTGGGAAAGAATTGAAGCAGAAAACGAATGCTTTGCTAGATAGTTCCGCCCGTAACTCCAATTGCCACAAATCCCATCAATGGATATGCTTCTGGCACTGCAGCTTAGCCTAAACGAGCCACCAGCCCCGCCCCGTCCCCGCCTATCAAATCCTGAGCATTAAGCCCTCAAAAAAGCATTTCTTTTTTTGTTTTTTTTTTTTTCTTGTTGCAATTGCTGCTCTGCAATGTTGGAAAAATCTTCAACCACAAAGGACTCAGAACCGAAAGCAAAACAAAACATTGAGAGAGGAGGGGCAGGCAGCACGGCGGCAAAACCGATGTTAAGCAGAGCGAGAGCGAGGAGATTTTCCACCTTTTCCCCCCCCTCCAAACGTTTTAGCCCCATACGAGGATGGCATATGCATGTATGTGTATGCAAAGAGCCTGGCCAACACAATGGCGGCCAAATCGGAGGCCAAGGCGGGCCAGGCGGGGCTGGTTGGGGCCACAAAAGGCCACTAAAGAGATGTAGATGTAGATGCCTCCGTGGGGCTCGTGTAGATATATTTAACAGCAAAGTCAAGCGCTTGCGATGTGCACAGGCACAAAATCCAAATTTAATGACCAAGTAAAATAGACAGCAAACGAGAGCACCAGGATACGACAACCAGGATCCACACACTCGCACGTCCATGTCAATGCACAGCGAAAAAAAAGAGTTAATAGAAGTGGAACAGGGATTGAAGAAATGAGGAAAGCTCTAAAGGAGATGTCTACGATGTATGAAATAAGGCTTCAAGCTTCCGAATGTTTTCTCTCTCTCTTTTTTCTTATATTTATCTAAAAATCTAGTCTAGTATTTTTCTCTGTGTGCATTTCTTTGCTGAGCGGGGGCGTGGCTCTAATGTTAGTTGAATGTTAGCCGAGCCTTTGTTATCGGCATGCGTCTTTTTGCAATTGGATATGCCTTTTATGCCTTTGGGCTGTGTTAATGTTGACAGTGCTCGTCGGAGGAGCCAAGGACATGACAGGAGTTGGAAAATACAACCAGCAAAAACATATACACAAACACACACCCTCCTAGCATGTTATGTAGTCCCAGCGAAAGCCCCGGCAGAAGTACCCTTTCGACCACGGCCTCGGGCCAAAAGGCATCTGCGCTTCGACATCGACATCCACATCCAACTTTTGATGGCTGTCCTGTTCGCTAGTTCATCTCCATCTCTCATCTGCCCCGGCTTGTGTCCGTGCCCCTCGGCTCACCACTCGCACATTATGGCAAATTATGACATTGACAAGTGGCCAGGAGGTGTCACATTTCTTGGTCGCCATTTTCCTTTTTCTGCAGCAATTTGTTGCTGCATGTCATACATCAGCCACACACTCACACACACACACTGGCGGAAAAAAGCAAACAGTGTTTTTTTTTAGACCCTGAACTTTGCATTTTGAAAAGGTCTTTAGCCATAAATAAGTTTGGCAACTTAAAAAAAAAGGCATGAGCTAAGGGCTGCCAAGGAGTTTGATGTAGATTTAAGAATTTATGGTTCTTAATTCGGGGATTAGGTGAAAACCATTATGTGAACCTATTTAGAAGGGTTTTATAAGAAGAAATGTTTAGTTTTAAAGCCTGAGAAGTTTTTAAAATATATTTAAGGGGTTTTAAGGGATCTTTCGAATTATAAATAGTAAAGTAATAGGTTAAACCCTTATTTCTTATCATCTTTAATGTTTATATACTGTTAGAGAGGCTGCAAATAAAGCAAACGTCTACATTTCTCGAGTTGATATTTCAAATTTTATTTCAAAGTACTAGCTTAGGTAGCTAACATGAAAATCTTATTTCTAGTCTTAT
>JAEIIF010025519.1:0-11178 GCA_018874455.1 Drosophila trapezifrons
CTAAATTTTTCGACCATCGATACTATCGATAGTACCATCGATTTTTTTACCAGCCCTAACTCAGAGGGAACTCGGAGTCCGAGGGAATCTTGAATTGATTGTGCTTATTCGTTACTTGATATGGGTTTCAGGAAGATTTTTAAGCTAGAAATGCAAGTTATATGCTCAGAGTGAGCCTTTAAATCTTGGATGTTCTAATTTATGCCCAGAGATATATGTAATCTATCCTATTCCAACCAAGTCGAACACGTACATCAAGCGTACATCAGCAGCTGCGACAATTGCATTCTTCGGCATTCCGAAACCATTTCACTTGTCTAACACAATAAATAAACAAAAGCCCCCGACATATATAATGCCCTCACATGGCAACAATAACATATCTGGGATTGTAATAGGAATAGGGAATGGGAATGGGAATGGGTCTGGAAAAATAGTAACAACAAAAGGGAAAAAATTGGCATTTCTGCTTACAAGCTGCACTTGATGCAACAATATGAGAAAATAAAACTGCTGACGCATGACGTTGGCATCCTGCTTATCCCCCATCCCAAACACTCAGAAAAAAGCAGGTAATCTTAGGAAATATACAAAAATGTTTATTATATATAAAAATTCGTATTTACCATGGTTTATTTTGTTTTATTTGCTTAACTGAAAGATCTTCAAATCATAAGCATTCAATGGTACTTGCTTTTGGCCCAGTGCTTTCTTTTTTTCTGAGTTCGAGGCCAATGACACTTCCACTTTGGACATATAGCAGGCAGACTCGAGCACACTCGCACACTCGCAGACACACACACACACAAGGGCATTACGGGGGCAGCTCTGGATAGTCATAGTGCAATTTACTCGTTGCATCGACGCTAACGGCGACCGCCAACTGAGAACGCTGCGAGCTGTGCAGACGTTGGCCCCTGCCACGCCCCCATGTGACCATTTTCCCCCGGGATTTGGGCAGCAGCTTGGCGGGGAAAGGAGGGGGGGCGTGGAGTAGGGAAAGCGGAGTGCCATGCATTACGAGGGAAACGCAAACATGCCAACGCTTAACGAATCGCACTCGACACCCCATCGAAGGCCACCATGGGACCGGAAGCCGGAAATGCTTGTCAAAAGACACGCGGCTGTAATTAAGATTTTCACTTAAACTACAATATGTGAAGGGAAGAATGCGCCAATTAATAACAGTGTAGGTCATATTTCAAGGAATAAGCTTATTTCCCAAGTTAATTTCCAAGAAACAAAGATTAAAAAATTCTTTAAATTAAAATAAATAAATCTAACGTGGATTTTGATCTCTTCCATCCACAGTGAGATAGGCAGCGTTACTGCTTTACTCCTTTTGAATATGCAGGACGTCATTTCCACTGCTGGTTGATCCTCGGTCTCCTCGCGCTCGCCTTAGTGTCCTTGCAGGCCAAGCAGCCCATTGCTCATACGCCCCGTTGTCAGTATTGTTGCTGGTGCGAGCGTTGTTGTCGCTGCTGCTGCTGCTGCTGCCTGTCGCCTTGGCGCTGGTTGTTGATTATTGTGTTTGACATAATAGGCTTTACGCTCCAAAAAAGGAGAGCAAAAGACGCATGCTATAAACCCTTTCGCATTGCTTCCTTGGCAAATTGTAGGTAAATCCCTTTTTGCCCGCCTGCCAAGTCATTTTTCCAGCTTCCCTTCAGGGGAAAAGTTGCAAACAAAAAAAAAATGTAAAGAAAAGGCAACGTTAACGGGGGTCCAATACAAATAATTGCTGAGAACTCTCGAGAGCTATGGACAATGACGGCAGCTGGGGAGCTACCTCATCATCATACATACATATTTCCGTCGAAAAAGAGAAGGCTAAAACTATGGAAAACATTCAACGCATTTACTCCAGGGACCAGGGAGGAGTGCATTAATCGCTTTGTTTCCCTTGGAAGCTCCATGCAGTAATTCTGTTTTTCCTCATTTAAGTAAATATTTAACTAAAGCGTTTTGTTTTACTCGCGACGCTTCCGAAAATCCTCTTTAAATTCCATATTTGTATGGTTTCTCATTCGAAGTGTAAATGCCTGTATATATGTATACTCAGGGATTATCGGCTTATGGCCAACTGGCGTATTAATGCTCATATTGAAGATTATTTTGAACAGTATATTGAGCAGTCCATTTTTTGTGACTGAACGAAATTTCTAACAATAACCGAATAAGGCTTAAAAATATATTTCATTTATTGCTCAATGAAAGGTAAAAGATAATAAAAAGAGGAAAACTGTTGAATATCCATGGGATTATTAAAGGAAACTTCAAAAAATACCATTAAAAGGTTTTGAATTCTAAAAATTACTTGTTTTTCAGAAAATAAATAGTTTGTAAAGGCTTAGAGTCTATTAAATGCATAAATTTTAAATTAATATAGTTATTAATATCAAACAAAGTCAATTACTTATCAAGTAACAAGATCTTGACCATCCCCACAATATCCCTTCAAATCCTGCGGCAAGGCTCAGCGAACAAATATTAAATATTATACAAGAAAGTAAAAAGACAAGGAATAAAGGGAGAAAAGCAGAAAGAAAAAAAAAAGAACTGTTGACGGCTTAGATACAATTTCAAATAATGTCAATGACATAAAAGCAAAGCGCGAACTTCATAACTGCTAAGGCTTCTCGCCTGCAGGTTATTAACTTGGCTCAAAACGATACACGAGACGTTGGGGCTCCCTTGGCTGCGGCACATTGGCCTCTGGACTCTGGACTCTGGACTCCGGACCATGGAGCTGCAGGGAAGCCAACGCAGAGATTTCATTTTTAGTGCTAGGAAAGTTTAAAACGCTTTTCTCGCCCCGCTTTCCCACTTTTTGCCATTTTCCATCCGCCTTCGCAGAGTTGCCTTTGCAGCTTATCGAAAAGTTGTCTGATTGAATTTTTGCCCTGTCCACTTGCAGAATGCAGCAGCAGCAGCAGCAGCGGCAGTTCAGCCTCTCTTACATGGCCTCCGTCTTAGGTACACTCGAAATTTTTAAGTGTAAATGTTATTTAATGATTTATTAGAACAATAGAGACTTGCTTGTTGTGAAAAAATTGTTTTATGAAATTGTTATCTACATTTTCTGGGCCTAGTACAATTTTCATTATTTTGGCAGCAAAGAGAAGAATTGGTATCATATTTGTAGGTATTATTAGGTCATGTTTGTATCAGGATGTTTTTATTATTTGTCTTCTCTTTTATTGTGTCTTTAGTTTAGTTTTGTTTAGTTTAGTTTAGTTTAGATTTAGTTAACATATAGTTTACATATAGTTTAGATTTAGTTTATAACTCTTTCTAGGTTTCGCTCTCGTTCCAAACTGATCTGCTGCTCGCAGGCAGCGTGCTTTCAACATGCTCTCTCGAGAGAGCGTAACTCATTCAATAGTGTGACCAGAGCATACTTATGTTAATAGGCCTGCTAAATGTTGACCTTTAAATTAGCTAACTTTATTCATATTATTAATAAATAATAAATTCTTAATTTTTATACTTTAGTTTCTATGAGATTTAAGATTAATTAATTTATTCTTTCTTGTAAACTGCCTTCAGCTTGGAATTACATATTGCTTTTGCTATTTATATTGGTTTATATTTAATAGGTTGTTTTATATTTAATATTCAACATTTTGGACAATGAATATGGAATTGGTATGCATTTATTTCGCTCAGTGCCCAATAGCTGGCTAATCTGAAAGTCAAAAAAGGCGATTGAAGCATGTACATTATGAAAGCTTTAAGAGCTTGCCAAGCTGTGAAATTGTGATGGCTGGCGATGGTAGTGATGGTGGTGGTGGTGGAGTGGCAGCATTTTCCGTTTTCTAATCGAAAATCAATGCCAGGTGCCCTTCAACCCCCCTCCCCCCTCAACTCGCACAGGGTGCGTCACGGATAAGCAGCTGTTTGTACATTATTTACTCGTAAGCCATCAATAGCCGGGATATCTCCGGCCGAGCACCTTGCGCCCTGCGGCTACGGATCCCGGATCCAGCCACGTGCCGCGTCTCTGCCATCCAGCTCCTGTTGCTCCTCTTAGTCCTGGCAAAGAGTCTAGCCGGGCGCCAGTCAACTGTCATGGATTTGTTGTGCTCCTCTGCTGATGCCGCCGCTCTGATTTTTAGCTGCAAAATGCCACTGCAAAGGATAAGTTGAGTGGTGGGTGTGGATGCCAGGATGCAAGGATGCGGGTACTGATGCCAGGCGGCGGGAAGTCAAAGTAACAGGCAGGCAAACACCAAAACCAAAAAATCACTGAGCTGTATAATTCGATTTCTCTCTCTTTTACCCCTTCTGCTCGCTTTACACTCACGCCCCTGCCCTGCCCTGCCCTGCACTTATTCTGTGTGTGCGAGTGTGCTGTTTGCTTACCTGAACAAAGCAAGAAAAAAAAAAGCACCAAAATAAATAGAAATAGAACAACATGGCTTGGTTGGTTTTTTACAGACCCCACTGGGAATAGTATAAAATAGAATACTCAATATTCAGTTGAGCAAATCCATCCGTTGTTCGGTTGCAATTCGCATGCATTCACATGGCTCCCTTTTTTCGGTTTATTTTATTTTATTCTCATCCCTTTTTTTTTTCATCCTGGATTGCAAATGGGGAAATGGCCCGAAACTGTGGGCAACGATGAGGGGTTTTCAACATGGAATGCCGAGTGCCAGCTCACACGAAAATAAAATTTAAACAAATTCAGCTTTCGATGTTGCGGCATATGCGAGTGTTTATTGAAAAGTTTTCACACACACACACACCTCACCCTCTGGTGTCTGCCAGGCGAAAGCTAATCGATGAATCCAAGGGGTTTGATATGCAAATTTCTGGAATGTAAATGGGGAACAAATATTTTAGACTCCTTTAGGGGAGAACAAAATAATTTACCTAAAAAAACAAAGGGTTACCATATTTAATAATCAAAAATAATTATTTATAGCTTATATATATGTTATACATACATATTTAAATCATCATTTCATTGTATATATCCCAAAAACACATATAACCATATAAAATGCAGATTAAACAATAATATTTTATTACTGACAAAAGCCTAAATATTTTCTGTGATTTTCTGTGATTTTTTTAATAAGCTGCAAGTCATATTTACATTGTCATGTGCTACAATTGCACAATTCTATGCTTTAGAGTTTACTAGCTCAAACACATAAAACCAAACTTTTTTTTGTATCTTGACATGTAGCTAAGATATAAGCTGCTTTTTGTGGAAATCCAGAGTCTTTACAATCTGCCCTCTTGTTGATTTTGTAGCCTTGTCGCTACTCAACACAGAATTCAGAGTGTGCGCCGTTTGTTTGAATAATTTTGTTATGTTGCTGCCACTGCCACCGTTGCTGGTGTTGCAGTTACTATGCAATCTGTGCTTAGGTTTATTTTACACTGTGTTTCGCTGCGTTTCGTCCTTCAGGATTGCTGAAAATAAAACGCTGCCTTTATCTAAGAGCATTTACCCATGCATGCACAGGAAAAATGCGGAATAAAGTTAACTGGTCAAGTTACCAGCGAACTTTTATAACTCTGACTTCGTTTTAGTTACGGAATAAAGAGTAACTTGTAAAAGACTTTAAAGTATATAATAATAATTACAGAAACGGGCTTTCAGCTATAGAAGTTCATCTATAAACATTAATTTTTTTTGTAATAGGAAACTTTTAATTCTGTTTTATAACCCTTGAGACTATTAACAGCTTTAAAAATCGATCAAGGACGACAATACGTGATATTCATAATTTGATGAGTACTAAATACTCTATATCACAGTTTAGAATAAGAGCTAAAATTAATACTTGGCGCTACAATTTCAAACAGTTAATGTTTTAATTTAGTTTGTACACCTCTTTAATATTCGGGGGTGCCAAAAGAAATATTAGAAGATTTTAAATCACTTGAAAATGTGTCTAAAAGTATGGTGTAAAAGGTTTAAGTCACCAAAATCAGTGCTCGTGTTTTTTTACGATGACAAATTTTGTAGCATAGTTTTAGGGACCTTTTTAAAAAGATTTCAAAGCGCTAGTGATTTCTTTGGCACTCTCGATAATTATATTTCTTGTGTTTTAATTTGCATTTATATAAATTAAGCTTATTTAATATTCCGGGGTGCCAAAAGAATTATTAGAAGATTTTAAATCACTTGAAAATGTGTCTAAAAGTATGCTGTAAAAAATTTAAGTCACCAAAATCAGTGCTCGATTTTTTCTTTACGATAACATATTTTGTAGCATAGTTTTAGGCACCTTTTAAAAAGATTTCAAAGCGCTAGTGATTTCTTTAGCACCCTCGATTATTATATATCTTGTTTTTTAATTACCATTTATATAAATTAAGCTTATTTAATATTCGGGGGTGCCAAAAAAATTATTAGCAGATTTTAAATCACTTAAAAATGTGTCTAAAAGTATGCTGAAAAAGTCACCAAAATCAATGCTCGTTTTTTTACGATGAACAATTTTTTAGCATATTTTTAGGCACCTTTTTAAAAGATTTCAAAGCGCTAGTGATTTCTTTAGCACCCTCGATTATTATATTTCTTGTTTTTTAATTTGCATTTATCTAAATTAAGCTTATTAAATTTCTTTCTGTGCAAGCCCGAAACGATGTGTTTGGATTGGGCTCCCAGACATCCGGTCATGTATGAATAACCACCAGACGACACAATGGATATATGCATATGGACGGGGCAATGCTTGTTTGTAAATCAAGCACATGTATAAGCCGCGGTTGGAGCAAAATCCGACTCCTTCTATGACCACTCAAAGGGCGGTTCCTTAATTAAATGAAGCCTAGCCAAAATCAACTTGAAGGTCAGCATTCAGCGCTTTCAAGTATTCGCGCCGCCGCCGCCGCCACCGCCGCCTGCAATTAGCCCGTGGAAACCGCAGCAAAGCAAACGCAGAGTTAATTTACTTCCAACACTTTTAGAGGCAGAGAGCAGTCCTCGTCCTCGAGTTGAGGAACTTTGCTTTCCACAGCTCTGTCCTTTATGGTTTTGCATTTTTTGTTTCTCTTTAATTTTCCACCGAGCTAAATACTGCAAGGAGTGTTCTTAAAGTAAATTTCTTTCAAGTTTAGTTTATTGTTGGATCGAGAAAAGAAATTCAGGGCGCCCAAGAGGAAAATAGTTGAATTTCACTTAAGTATATTGCATATTTAATCTCAGTCATAGCTTGAAATGTTTAATATCCTTTTGAAAATATTAATAAATCGTATTCTATGGGTTCAATACACATCTTAATAGGAAAATAATGCAACTTTCCTTATATAAGGTTAAAAAATTATCAAAACCTTTATATTCCTTTCACTTTTGGCTAAGAAATCTGTTCTGTTATTAGTAAATTATAAATAAATTATTCTCAAAAAGTCATAACCCAATTTCATTGCCTACTTCCAGGGGCGTGGTGCACCAGCGACAACTCAACTTCAGTTCAGCTATTTTCTGCTATCGCCGGGCCATTGGATTGCGTCCTCAGCTGGCCGTGGCCTATTTAAATCTGGGCACATCCCTGATATCCCATGGCGACCATCGTCAGGAAGCCATATCTGTGCTACGGACAGGAGCCCGCCTGGATGGGCACGGAGTTCGGGATCGAGGGGCTCACGAGGAGGCGCGCTACACCTGCTATCTGCAACTGAGTGGCCTGCTCCGCTCCGAGGACAAACTTCAGGAGGCTGCATCGATGCTCAAGGAATCCCTAGAAGCACTGCCCTCACTGCCCCAAAAACAGAGGGCGATGCTGCATCTGCGTCTTGGGGAAATCCACGCCGAGATGCAGCATTGGAATGAGGCCGAGCTCCAGCAGAGATTGGCCATGGAACTGCAGCCGCAGCAGGGAGCAGCCTATGTCACCTTTGGCCAGACGCTGGCCAGGAATGTAAGTCGAAAGAATTCACTTCCAATGAAAAGGTAATAATAATCCTGGGAAACTTATAGGGCAGTCGCCTAGCGGAAGCGGAAATGTGGTTCAAGAGAGCCCTGCAGCTGGCGCCCTTGGAGGCCAGTTCACATCATCATTACGGTAAGAGAAAGAAGATATATTATTTATTTAAAGTTCTAAATAATTAGATAAATATAAAATTAATAAAATCTAAAATAAAACCTATTAATTTATTAATTAACCTTTCTTCCAGCTGACTTTCTGGAACAGCAGGAGCGACATCAGGAGGCGCTCATCCTTCGTTTGAGAGCCGCTGCCTTGGCGCCCCACGACTACGTCCTGCAATCCTCCGTGGCGGATGCACTGCGCCTGCTAAACCGCCTGGTCGAAGCGGAGTTGTGGTACCGAAAGGCGGTCAATATGCAGCCGCTGGCAGCCCATGCCCACGCCAACCTGGGGGCTATCCTGCAGATGCGCGGCCTCCGAAAGGAGGCGACTCAGTGCTATTACAAAGCCTTGGAACTCCAGCCAGGACATGCCATCAGCAGGGCCAATCTGGCCAAGATTAACCAGCACCGGGACACCAATACGTAGCAGTGACCAAGTGCCGGAATGCACTTGTTGAGATGGTAGGCTTAAAAAAATTGTAGATAGAAGAGAGAGATATATTTCAATATATTTTTTAAAAATAAATAATGAAATGATTTAATACATATAATTGAGTTTTTTCTGGTGACTAAAACTGAAGATATTTTTCTAACTCGACTAATACCAATAATACTTAAGATAAAAATAAAATGCACTAAAATTCCCAAGTACGAATTCAGCGAGAAACTGCAACGAGAGTCAGTTCCTTCACTGGAAACTGAATTATTTATATACTAAATAACTCCTGCTTGTTTTTGGACAAAATCTTGTGTGTTTTGGCATAATATTTGCTCCTCGATTTATGTGGATTAAATCAACCGTCTGGACTTCGAGTTAGAATATATTTATAAGATATCTCAAGTGAATATAACAATTCGAATCCATTTGCGGCTGCCTTTCAACCGCAATTAGTTGTGCCCGGAATGATGTGAAAATGCCAATCTGTTGCCGACGCGAATTCCAGAAAGCCAAGCCCACGCAGCGAATTATTTCCATATCAAGTCGCTTTGGGTTTCATCCCGAACCAGAGCCAGGTGACGGGGCCAAAACGCAGACAAAGGCCCCAAAACCGAAACCGAATAACTTGGGGAATTCTAAAACCGAGGCATAGACAAAGGCCAACGGAGTGAGGAGATAGATAGACAGACAGACAGACAGTCGGCGACGTGATAATATCAAGTGGCTTTGACAGAAAGCGACCTAGAAGCGAACCCAAAGGGAAAACCGCAGCAGCCGAAAGCGTGGGGAAAAACGGGCGTAGAACTTCATGCGAGAAATAGTGCTTACTAAGCATTAAATTATAATTAAATTTTAAACAATGAAATTGAGTTAAGGACAAGGACGGGAGCAAAAAGCTCTTAATCACAAACATGCGCAGCCACTTCAAAGGTGAGTCCTCCACCGAAACTCACAGTCCCAGTCGCAGACCCAGTCCCATCGTCGCCTATATCAATGTGAAGAATGGAGAACGGAGACCGGAGAGCGGAAAATGGAAAATGGAATTGCCAGACTGGCTGGCTGGCTAAGCATATGCGCATATAAATTAACATAGACACCAGAGTATTTAATTAAAATTCCATCAGCGGCACACTCGCACACAAGCACGCACAAACACACAGATATGACAGGTATACCTGCCCAGGTAGACACACATTTTAGCGCTAAGCCGTTCAGATGCCGATGCCCCTCGAGTAAATCCACCAAAAACCACACACACAATCACACACATCCAACGAAATCTGGCAAGCGCCTTTAGGCCTCCGTCAGTCGGAAGTGCAAACAAAGGGAGTAGCCCCAAAACACACACACACACTAGCCCCATCCAGGCATCACACAATCCTGCTAGCACAGGGAACTGCCCGCCCCCCTGGACACTCTTTCTGCACTAAACAAAATTCTGCACTATTATTAACATAATTGAAAAATATGAAATTTAAGAAGTTTAAATACTTTTAAGGGAAAACAATATTTACTTCTTACTTAACGCTTTTAAACTTAATTTTTTTTTAATTATTTCTTTGATTAATAAACCAAAAATAAAGTTAAAACCCTTTACATACTTTTAGGAACACAAAATCTATTTTAGATATATCTAATAATGTTTAAAATTTGTTGATCTCACATTAAAAATTACCAAACTTACAGCTCTTATACCCAATATAATTTAAATTGTTTCTAAATTAAATGAAAAAGAAGTATAAACCCTTTTAAAGGAAAACAATATTTACTTCTTACTTAACGCTTTTAAACTTAGTTTTTTTTTAAATTATTTCTTTGATTAATAAACCAAAAATAAAGTTAAAACCCTTTACATTCTTTTAGGAACATAAACTCTACTTTAAGGATATCTAATAATGTTTAAAATTAGTTGCTCTCACATAAAAAATTACCAAACTTACAGCTCTTATACCCAATATAATTTAAATTGTTTCTAAATTGAATGAAAAAGTACAAATAACTCGTTCAGTGTTAAAGTGGGCAGGAAGATGAGCAGGTTGGAAATCAGTTGGCGCGTACAACTGCCGGTGGCTGTGGTGACTCTGGTGGCTCCATGGTGAAGGCAAAGGGACCGCCTCGATACTGACTGATGAAGTGGCACTTCTGACACCGTCCGTCCCAGAACTCAGAACTGTGATGATTATGATGACTATGATCGGGATGAGCACGGAATCCTAATTAAGTCTAAGCAGTCAGGTAAAGGGTTAACCTGCCCGAGAAGTGGGCAAAGGTCTGCAATTCCATAATTAAATATGGATTCCGGAGACTTGAGTGGAAGCCAGCAGAGCCCCTTGACATTTAGCAGATTTGTGCGTATTAGAGAGGCCGATGTCGTGTGCGACCAAAATGTGGTCGCCATAATAGTTAAGGTAAGGTTATTGTTGTATTAATATTAATGGATGAAAATATCATTCACGAGAAAGTAACTTATTTAGGTATTATAATAATAAGTAAAACTAAAATAGGAATTTATAAAAAAATATGTCTCCTAGGGATGAATTGTTCCCAATAAAGTACGAAAGAATTACTTATAGTGTCATGACACAGGGCACAAGTTTTCATTAATTAGAGGCTTCATTAAATTCTTGAAAGAGACAACTATATGTGTTTTTCGGTTCGGATTTTTTTCGTAGTGCGACAACGG
>JAEIIF010025521.1:0-17034 GCA_018874455.1 Drosophila trapezifrons
GCAGAAGAACAAGGAATCACAGAAGAAGAAGAACAACAACAACAGGACGAAGGACCTCGCAGAGACTTGGGGCCGCAGGGCAGCACGAATGAATGAGAGGACAAGTAGCAATGGGGCGTTTCGCAACGCCTTAATTGAAATTAATGTATATCCCTTTTCGATGGCCACACATATGTGTATGCACGCCGTATATAAATATGTGCACTCGAAGAAAATTATGGGCAGAAGAGAGAGTTTAACTTAAAGAAATAATCTAGGATATTTCTTTATTTAATTTGTTTTTATTTAGAATTGGATAGATTTTCTAAGAGTTCAGTAAAGTAACTCAAGAACGTATTAAAATATTTTTGGACAGCAAGGAACCTCTTCAGCCTTAGAGCAATTACACCTAAAATTCCCAACTTGTTCCTTCCTTTCGAACACCTCCAAGCCAGTTGCTTGTTACTGGCTACAAAAATAAGCTTAGCTCGTCAATGCATTTTATTTAAACAAAATTAAGGACTCAATATTTATTAAGCTAATAATTACGAAATATTTTTGTATATTTATTAAAGCTTAAATCTTGCAACAAACCCATTTTCGTTGAGTGCTCGCCTCGTTCTTGTGTCTAATATGTACTTGTACCCCTCTACTCATTGCGGATAGTTTTTGTCTTGTGCTTGTTCTGGCCAAATTGACTTATGCCACAAGCAACAAGCAGCTTGTTAACTGTCTTGCATCCCCCAACCAACAACCCGCAATCCCCAGACCTTAGTTTTTCATACCCGTACCCGCTGTTCCTTGAGAGTTGCGTGCCCCGAATAGTTTGGACACGCACAGAAGAAGAAGCCAGGGGGCCCGCACAAAATATAATATTATATATATTTTCCGTTTAACGGCTGTTTTGTGCTGCCGTCGGCCGTAAACGGGGGAATAATTAGCCGTTAGCCTTTTGTTGTTATGATGTCAGAAGAAGGACCTAATGGGCCAACGCAATTTTGATTTTAAAAGATGGCCATGCGTGCATGCCTAATGTGCCAAGGTCCTTGAGACTCCGTGCCAAATTGCCCCACACTTGCACATATTCCTTTTCACAACCGTGCCAACGCAAGCCCACTAAATAACTATAATTTTTAACGCCTGTTATGGATCCAAGAAAAAAAGCATGCAAGCGAGCAACAAAGCCAGGAATCAAAGCGTCAGCCAAAAGGACAACAAAAGACGATTTCCTTGGTGGATTATGGGGCACCCAGTGTTTGAAGATTGCCGGAGTATGAAGGATTTCTCAGAAATAATAATTCCAATTTAAATAAACATTAATTAAGGAATAGATTATGATAATTTAGATTTAATTTCTAGACAATTATATTGAAAAAGGAATTTATAAATAATAAGAATAGGGAAAACCAACACATTTTGAAATATTTACATATTTGTGTAGAAAGTGCAAATCAAGGACATTCTCCTGCTTAAATTTGATTTATTTCAAGTCTTAAAACATAAAGTTTTTATAATATAAGCCACTCTCTTTACGGTATTCTTTAGTTGAAACCTTTTTCGCATTTTCCTTGCGCGTGGTTAATGTGCATTGTGCCACGGATATTCGGTCATGGATTCGGTCGGGATTTTCCCACCACCCCCCCAATGCCAGTCTCCACCTGAGTTTCCCTTTTAATTTCTTGAAAAGGTTTTCTTCCCTTTTGTTGTTCTTGCTTATTACGCATCGCACAAAGGCAAATATTGAGTGGAATGAGGTGAAAAGCAGAAGAGCGAACTACTGGCTGCTTTTAGCTCGCTTGCTCGCTCCTTTATATGAATTACAATAATAAAGAAAAAGGAAAGTGCGAGGGAAAACGCATATCAAAAGTTTGGGGCCAAGGCAGCCAAATAAAATCATAAAAATTACAAAAGGTATGCAGGGAAAACCGAGGTGGAGGAGGAGAGCAGACAGCAGCAGCTCACGAAATGCGTTCAAGAAAAATCACCGTAATAAAGCCAAGCGTCTGGGGTCTTCCCTGGGTGTGTGTGTGTGTGTTGCAAATAAAACAATTTGAGTGGAAATAAAAAATAAAACAACCTGGAGCCAGAGAGCTGATGGGTTAAAGCAGAGAGTTGGGGGTTGGGAAATGGGCGCTTAACACAACACGCCCCAAAAACTGTAAGCGAGGCGCAATCCTTTGTAAGGATTCGCCGGGCAGCAGCAGCCATCGCTGGATCCTCAGATTCTCAGACAGACAGACAAACATTACTTGGCAAACAATGCGTTGTCCTCCTCGTCGCGGAGTAAAACACAGCTTAAATTATTAATAAGAAAGCATAAGAAAAACAAATGCGAGTGTATGCTGCCGGGCAGCAGCAGCAGAAGGAGCAAGCAAGATAAAGACGCTTCCAAAAAGAAGAAACTGGATCTGCACAAAAGGAAATAATCATTGAATTTTATGTAATATTTGCATTCAGATGAAAATCTAAACATAAACCTCTTATCATTAAAAATATTCAAATATCCCGACCATAGAATATTCGGTCATTAGCTCGTAAAAAGCATTGCATACTTACAAGAGCCACAATTATCTTTCTAGTCTACAAACTCCATAACATGCGGGCATTTTGAAAAATGTATTCATTTATTTGGTAGAAACACACTACTCATCCTGGATTTTCTCAGTGTATATCCATAAGAAGAAGACGAACATCAGGACGGGAAGCATTTCCTGGCTCGGTCACCGGTTTCTGCCCTCTGTCTTGTCCTTAAAGTTCGCGGTGCAATGGTCGGGATAGTGGGGTCAGTGGGTGAAACGGGGTGTGTCAGTGGATAGTGGATGGTGGGGCTCATCATCACCATCTTCCAAGCTGGCAAAGGGAATAGCTGAGCACACCTGAGTGGCTGCTGCTGGACAAGCTGCTGCTGCTGGTGCTGGATGGATGGCGGAAGTCCTTAAGCTTGAAGGCCTTTGAACCAAGTCACGTCAGCCAAAAGATTTGTTTATGCGTTCTAATCCACAACTAAATCCTTTGAGGAAAATAGTTAGCAATTGTAGAGACAATCGATAATTAAAAGAAGTATTAAGGATATAAATAAGTATATTTTATGGCAGACTTTCCACCAAATTATTTATACCTATTTTATTTTAATTTACGTTCGTCCATAGATGTTCGGATATTAAATATAAGGAAAGTAAGTGAAAATTTCTACTAGCAGCATTCATTTCTTTCTTATTTCTTTCCCAGAAATTGTTACTGGTCAAGTAAATAAAAAGCCCGGCCCACATTTATCAGCAATTCAAGCTTTATAAACTAAATTAAATTCCTAAAAAGAGGGAGCCAGCTGCATCCCCAACCCCCTCGTATTCTACCCCATAAAATCCAGATTTTTTTCATTGTCTTGTGCATTTCTTTGTTATTAAATATTATTTTGCCAGCCTCACCTTTACACGATATTTTTTTAAACGCCTTTTTTATGGCCTACGAAGATGGCCAACCCCCAGCCCCTACCTTGTTTGGGGCCATTGGCCATCCCCTCGTGATTTATGCCGCGCGGTCAAGTGTAAGTTCCACCGCTGGCACCTCGGGGCAGGAAATTGGGTTTAACGGCGGCGGCAGTCAGCGGGATCCTGGCAGCTCGTTTAATTTCAGCCAATTTTTTTTATTCCGCCCGCCGACGTTTTATTAAATATACCTTCTTCCTACCCCCGGTTACCTTTTTTTATGAACTGGTTATCAGCGGACTACTTTGCGTGTTACGATTTGCCTTAATTAGTCGGGATATTAACCGAACTGAGCCGGGTTGGTTTCCATAATTGTGAAAGCCTGTCAGCGGTTAAGCTGCAGTGGCATTTTGCTCTCTGGTTTTTTTTTTCTTTTTGGTTAATAAATCACGATTTATTGGCTACTCATTAACCTTTGAGCTGATGGATAATGAAAGAATGCAAATGAAGGGACACTCTGCGATTTAATCGGAAATATTGAAAATATTCGGAAATAATGAGAGGGCAGTCAGTGAGGGTGTCAGTTGCAGACATTACATACTTTTCTGCATACTCGGCTCAATTATTTTTCGAATTTCTGTTTGTTTCTGCTGTCGCACAAATTGTTTTGACAATATCCATGCATTCCACAAGAAACCGCACAAAGGAAATCCCGACATAAAGCAAATTTGTATTTGTCCTTTGAAGTGACAAACACTTTTGCTTATATTTTTGTGGGTTTGTGGGCAGCAGCAGCAGCAGAAACCATTTAATTTTCCATAAAGCCCAGAATGTACTACTGCGGGCTGTGTGTCATTTATTAAAAACAAGAGCTGTCAAGGAAATAAAGGAAAAGGGTGCGAGCTAAATTAAAAGAGCATTTAGTACGGACTAAGGCCTTGAGATTTTAATTTTAGTTTTCTTAAATTGCACTAAAAACCTTTGAATGAATTTAAAGCAATAGCTTGTAAAATGGTTCAATTTGTTTATAAATAACAGTCAATATTGCTGTACAAGGAACATTTTCGGTAAAGGAAAAATGTCCTGACAACACAAAACTGCAGGCGGCTGTGTGTCATTTATTAAACCAACAACAGCTGACAGAGAACAGAAAAAAGGGGGAACAAATTAAAAGCGCATTTATATTGGTTAAGCCTCCTCCGTTTGCCAGTTTTATTTATACTTTTGTCTGTTATTTTTTCTCGATCCCGCACCCCTCCGATTGCAGGACTTCTTTTTAAAGGACTTCACCCCCGCTAACGAGCGTCCATTATGCAAACAATAAGCACAAGCTTCCTTTACAGATAACAAAACCACAAACAAACGGAACGGAACGCATGAAAATATCCCTTCTTGCTGGACGACGACGAGGGACAAAATATTGCGCATACGCCACGCATCCTGCGAGTGGCTTTCATTCAAAAATAGATTTATGTGTGGCATTTAAACGTTGTTGGGGGCGAGGAGACAACAACAAACAAAAAGTAAAGGGACACAAACAAAATCAAGAAAAATGTGCTGCAGCATTTATCAAACGTGACGCCGCCCGCTATCCGTGGAAATGTTTGAAACTCCGTTACGTTTTTCCTTCACCGAAAAACTGCTTGACATCATTATTCTTCAACAATGTGCACTGCATTTTGGTATCATTAAAATGTGATCACTTCGCATTAAAGCTGTAGTCAAATGAGGGGTGGGAGGAGGGAGGCTGTGGAAGGAAAGGAGGCGTGGCGACGGGGTGCCATCTTGGAGAGCAGCAACAACAGCGATTTGATTTAGTGCCGCACATTATTTCACGTAAATATCAGCGTTGTTGTAGGGCTGCCCCCTTCATGGGTGTACGAATATGTATATGTATATATGTTTTGCAATAATGTCAACAATAGACCGAAGCTCTTTGACATGTGTGTGTACACGACAAGAAAATGTACAGATTTTTGAAGAAGATAAATGAGAATAGAAATAGAGAAATAGATAAAAAAAAGTTTCCAAAATAAAGTTTTATGATAACTTTATTGAAAAGTGAATTATTAATGCGTAAAACATAACAAGATTCATTTAAATTTACTTAATATGCATTAGGGATAAGGATTTATTTATAAAATGTCAATTTTTATATAAAAATCCTGACAAAAAAATATAATAACTCCTAAAATCTTTTAACTCATTCTTAATATTTTTAATTTGATATGAACCTATACATATTTTTTTACAGTGCTCTCGTGTGCTCCAGTTTTGACTGGCAACATTTACATTTAGCATTTTGCCCCACTTGTTGACTTTCTGCCAGCGGGTTTTCCACCATCCAACCGATTTGCATGATTTTCGCATTTATGCGCTTAATTTACTATTTAATAATAGCAAGCAAACAAATGTTTGAATGGAGAGGAGAGCCAGACAGGAAGTGGGGTACAAAAAGGATATATAAATATATATATTGAGCAGGCAGGGATAATGGATAAATGTAATAAGCGTTGGGGATCAACTTACCTTGACTCCAATGTGAACCGGTGCAAATTCTGTTTTGTGTATTGAAGGAATCGGTATCGGTAATTGCATGGGAAGGGGGCAGGACATCATGGTCGCTACCTGTGAATGCAAACAGAGAGAGAGACATAGAGATATGTTAGTTGGATTTGGAATTGGATCTGGCAAATTATGGGGGAGAAAGGTGTATATGAGAGTGAGTAAAAGGCTGAAACAGTTTAATTAACTAATAAACCTATATAACTTAAAATACATTACATTGATCCTTGATATAATATTTATTGAAATTATTATAAGCAATATTTTCAAAGACATAGTAGTGATTAAAAAAAGATAAAGCAACGTATATTACGTATAAATGTTAAAAGAAAGCTTGACATATAGCTTCATGGAACAATAATTTATTTTTCTCGAATTTGAATTACAAATAAACATCTCAATAACAAAACTATAATAAAATGGTTCCCTTCCTTGTAAAAAAAACATTGTTTCTTTTTTTAAAAAAGGAGCCATACAAGTTTAACCCAGATAATCAAAAGTTTAGAGCAAAGCCATTACTTAAGACAAAAAAGAAAACCCTTGAAATTATTTGCCGGCAAACAGAAAAGGAAAAGATATAAAATTCAGAAACTTTATCAAAACTGTGCACATAATTTTTTCCCAACAACATCTTAAATCCCTTTTAATAAACAACTTTCGAGTAGTTGCCATAAAAACATTTATGTTTACTAAAAGGAAAGAATTCGTTTTCCACTTTCTTAGTTTTCTGATTAAAGTAAAACAAAACTTTTAAGGAGATTTAAAAGCTGCTACATAAACAAAGACAATTAACTTATAAAGCCGTAAAATCAATTTAAGCTCACTCTACATAAAAACAATGTAAGATACAAAGAAAAATTTGGAATTAAGCCACTTGCCAACAAATCAGTATCAAAATAATACGTTGATTATTAAATATTATCCTATATATGGTAAATACCATACATTTCTTTATAAAAACAACTCGATTGAGCCCTGCTGATAACCAAATCAATGCAACAGCTGCTGCTGTTTTTCCCCTATGACACATAAACCGATTTTATTTTCTTTTTTTCCTGGCAGTTCTCAGTTCACCGTTGGCATTGCAATTTTTCGCCTTTTCAATTTCGCGCGTTTTAATGGCGACCAACACAGGAATCGTTTCCCCTTCACATCCTTTCTCCTTGATGAACACACACACACATACCGTACGAATCACGACCGCATTGCATTTCATTTCTTTCGAGGGAAAAAACAGGGCTGGGGGGCGTGACCAGCGTTTCATTTGGCGCCCATCATCATTGTCATTTCCGCTTTTGCGTAACGATGTCAACGTTTTTGATGGCTTCATTTCGTTGCGCGCTGCACTCTGTTTTTCGTTTTCGTTTTCAGTTTCGTTTCGGGCGCCAAATAAATCATAACCCAGCCTCCACCCAGTTCTGGCCCCTTCTCGACCTCCGGCTGCTGCAATCGCGCCTTTCTTCCCGACCAATAAAAACTTTTCGACTTTGTCATAATACGAGCAAAAAGGAGAATAAAAAGCTGCTAGAATAAAGAGCAGCGGCAAATAGTGGCAAGACCGGCAGCAACAAATACAAAGTAAATCACAGAAGGCGAATATAGAGAGAGAGAGAGTGAGTGTGAGATATAGAAACACGGGAAGAAAATATCTATTAAAATAAAATGGTTAAAGAAGTAAAATCTTATTGATTGAAAAATAATTAAACCAAATCTCGACATTACATGTGTCAAAACACATACAAATATCTTTAATATACAGCGTCAGGAGGCATCCACTTAAGCCTTTATCAGCAGATATACGTTATAAGCAAATACTAAGCTCTAATACAATATTTAAAATTATTTATTTAAATTCGCACAAATTTATTTTCACAGTGCAAGGGAAATTGTTGAAAATTAAAATGGCATGACAAAGTGGCGAATGTTGTCAAAACTTTTGCATTGGCGGAGCATTTTCGCAAAGCAACAACGGCAGCCAACAAGAAAACGGACAATGTGTTATGGCCAAAGGCGGGGTAGAAAGGGACTCGGGGACACAACAGTGAACGTCATAAAAATAGTTGCATGCCCGCGCACACACTCACAACAGTATTTCAATTTCCGGCCTCGATTTTAGTGCGACGGCTGCTTCTGGTTTTGTTTGTCTGCTGGCCTTCCTCCACAAGCCCTTCCCTCTTCCTCCTCAGCTATTTGTGTTCATTTAACAATTTTTTGGTAAAACATTTAAGCAAACAATTTTCCTATCGCATTACACTTGTCAGCAAACGAGCACCCTTTTCTTTCACACAACTTGTGGGGTCCTAACACGGCACGGCACGTGCTTCGGTTTTTTTCCCAGCCCCAACAATCAATGAGTTGTCAATGGCATCGATTACCGAATAGAACTTTTCTAGGCATCATAACAAAACTATTTATGTCTCACTTGGACTCTGAGGCACCTCAATTGCACTGAGAGAATTAATATAAATGTATTTTAAAATATAAAAGGTTCTAATTGAATTATGAATTAAAGTCAGAGTTCAGATTATATGAAATTATATATTTTGAGTCAATTTATTCAGTAAGCGAAGAACCTTTCAACATTAAGCGTTAAGTTGTTGCAATGAATACTCTTGAAATTCCCAAGAACGAATTCAGCTACACAGTTTTGAGACCGATTGCCAGCAAAATTGGTACTGATGCAGTTTATTAAATCTATGGAATTCTAAATCTTAAATTATATTTAACTTTTAGTTTTTTTTTTTTGTAATCTCTCTCATATGCTTGCCCATTAAAATACATAATGCTAAGACACCATCCAATATAATTTTTAAATTCTTCTTAAATAATAACTTAAGCTACCAATATTTATTTTCTGTGTAGTCACTGTCTCCCCCGTCTCCTTCCGCTTCACTGGCTGTCAGCTGGCTGTCAGTTTGTTTACGCATTTCACAGCAAATTGCTTTAAGTGCTACAAAAGTGTCATTTACATGGGCAGTACGGCAAACTAATTAATAGAATTTCAACTAGTTTTTAGCATGTATTTTGTTGTTTAGTTGCTGGAGCAGTTGCCAGTCGTCATCATTATCAAAAGTAGTGGCAAAGTGCAACGGAGCATGGCTTGGCTTGCATTTTAATGACGACAACAAACGGAAATTGACGTTGCCTGACTGACTTTTTCAACAATGTTGCCGGCTTTTTATGCAGACACGCGACACAACAACGGGAATTGGCGAAAGGAGAAAATTGCGGGTGTAAGGAGGGTAGGGGGCAAAGAGAAGCGAAGAAACGTAGAAACGTAGAGTAGAGAATTGAGAATCGAGAGTGGTATGGCATATCCCAGTCTGCATGTGGCTGCCATATGGACGCTGTGTTCTTGCAATAAATGTCCAAGTTCCGAAGCTTTACACTGAAGTTAAAAAGGGATGCCCTGGAATCTAAGTTTTTGGGAATTTAAATACATCGTGTCTTTAACGATTTTTATAATATTTTTTAATAAAGTTTAGTTTTTTTTTTTTTTATTAAAAAAAGTGAAATCACTTTTTTCTCCAAAAACTTGAAAATTGATTTCATTAAGTATTCGCTCTGTCATTTTTCGTAGTGTCCTTTTTCCCCAGCTCTCTCCCCTTCATCACGGACATTGATGCATGACTCGAGCCGTCTTTAGTCGCCCTGCCACGCCCTCGTCCTGCCGCCACTCTACACCCATTGGACCGGACCGTCCACCGTCCACCCACGCGTTAATTTGTCCAGCTTCGTGGTGGACACAACCATGGCGCGCGGCCATTGGAGCAGGATAATAAATGTAATATGGCAGCAATGAGAGCGAAACGCCGTAACGGGACGGCTGGCCACTGAAGCTGCATGCGCAATTAGGCCTGCGGGCTAAGGGGAGGGACGCAGCATGGCCCAACCTCCCACGAAAACAATGATTAATGAGCAGTTGCAGCAACAACAGAATAACAGAAACAACAACGGCACTCATACATCATTCGGTTAAGTTCAGTTGAGCGAAGTTGAAGGCCGAACCAGCAAACAGCAAACAGCAACAGCAACGACAGCGGCAACTCGCGCAACCTGTCACAATTGCAACCTGCAACAAGTTCATGGCATTTGTCGCCCGTCGTCCCAGTCCTCACCGTAGTTGTTGTCGTCGACGTTGTTGCGCTTTCCACTTCACTGGGCATGCGCGACGCATCCACACAGCTGCAGGGTATCAAAGCAACAACAACAGCAACAGTAGAGGCAAAAGCAAAAGCAATAACTGCAACTGCAGCACCGGCAGCGGCAGCAGCAGCAGCAACAGCTGTGCCAATCGTGCAGCAAATCAAGCGAACATTTTTGCACGGGGCCATTCACTGAAAAAAATCTACTGGCAGTTAAATCCTTTTCGATAGAGAAACTAGACCATTCAATAAATAAATTAGTTTCAATAATGAGCTTTCATGAAAAGGTATCACAAGTAAACAAGAGCAGTAATCGCTACGAGTTTAATTTAGTGGTGCCCTGGCAATATATTAACCAGTTGGAATGGCGTTAGTGTGAGTAAGGAAAAGTACGAAGTGGCTAGATATGAGGGAAAAATATAGCAAACATTCTTTGTAATAATGCATACAAAATTGTTATTAAACGCTTAAAAAAAGGCTAGATTTAGCCACAAAATTACAATGGAACTGCACTGGTTTGTTGTGCATACTAAGCGTGTGCCGGCAGAGACCGGGCAGAGAAACCCTCATAATTTATTAATCTATAGAGACCAACATCCCATTTTCTTTTTCCCTTGATTCCTAATAAATCCTTAATATTCAATATATTTTTAAAGAACAGCCAGTATATAATATTTCCAGAATAAGAAAGATTTTATAATCCACTTGCAGAACCCATTTTACCCCATTTCCGATGAATTCTTTTTCTCGAGTGCAAGTACTTGACGGTATAAAATGGAAGGAGAACGCCGCCGCGCCCCTGGCACTGATATCGGCATACAGCACAAACACAAAGGTGGCTGGTTAATGAACAGGTGGCTTTTTGCTCAGCCTCTGGCCGCTGACGCTGCTGACTCAACTCGACTCGACTCCATTTGGCCAAGAGCATTGAACCTGGTCATGAGTACAATTACTTCCAATCAATTTGCATAATCAATGGAAGAATCTCTTAAATAGATAACAAAACACAATAAATCAGCAGTCGATCTTTTTAGAATGATTAATTAATGAAGCAGTCTAGTCTGCCTTTTTACTTTTGTTTTGCTTTGTTTTGTTTTGTTTTGTGGAAGGTGAAGTGCGAGTAAAATAAACGGAAAGTAAAAGCTTTCATTAAATTTAAGCAGATAATTAAGGTTGAATTCAATATAGGTTTAAATAAAAATAAAATAAATATGGTTTGCTTTGGAAAAAACTTCTAAAAAGGTTATTATTTCAGGAAGAACACAGAACCTTTCTGGAAAATATTAAGAACTGAATTGCAAATAAAATTGACTGAGTTTTGTTTCCTTTTATGAATACTTAAAGCCAAAGCAAACTATCAATGCAACTGAAATAGTGATCTGTACTAATTTTTAAGCACATGTTTCTCACACAATGTAATCACAATCAAACACACACACAAATTTCCTATCTGGGTTTTTCCATGCACTCGATGACAAGGACTGCATCAATCAGCAGGGAGGAGGAGAGCCGTACAAATCGCATTAAAAAGCTCAAATCGTTTAGATTTGTGACACTAAGCAGCCGCACGGCACGGCACCGCAGAGCCACAGAAAACCACCCACAATCCGCAATCCGCAATCACAGCAAGCACAAGCACAAGCACAGCCACAGTAACTGCCACAATCACAACCACTGCGGATGCCTTGGCAACAATAACGAAATCTTACCAAGAAATTGTGCAGATTTAGCATGACAAGTGAAAGTAAATAGAGAGTGATGGGGGCAAGGGGAGAATGGTGGCGGGGCAGCCCTGTGGCCAGAGGATTTTCCTCTCGTATTGAGCTGGCACTTTATGCAAAGAATGACGCCCATATTTCACTCACAAAACTCTCGTTGGTGTTGGCTTAATGCGCTGGGAAAACACGCCGCCAAGAAGTTGCAGCCCCACAACGGAACGGAACTTGTTGCAACACCGAGATCGAGGAAAAGTGAAAGGCGACGACGGGGACAGGGAAATGGAATTGTAAGACGAGCGAAATTGAAAAGCGAAATGCGGGCATTTGCATAAATTCAGTTCACGCCAAAAAGGGCAGAGGGAGCGGCGTCGGCTATTGAACAGGAAGCGACCGTGATAATGATAAGAACGGCACCCGGTCACGGCAAGAAAATAGTGATGCTAAACTGGTGAGTTTTGGTTTTGATACATTTAAAGTTCAGGATTATATTCCCGCATAATCTGCAGATATCAATCCTTCTCCTTTCGCCAGAAAAAGAATGATTTTTCAAGGTTATATGTCGAAAATTTTAGGCAATATAAAACTTGTTATATTATTAGGAAAGGATCCATAATTTCTTTTACGTTCAACCAGTTTTATATATTTTTCGCTATTATTCCTTAATAGATTGCTGTCATCACTGTGGCATGAAAGACGCTCTTGGCCGAGGAGGACAGGTGTGAAATAATAGCCTGCTTTTGTGAGCCATGCATTTTTGATGTGCGAATTGGAGGCGGCAAGTGGTGTGTGGGATGTGGGCGTGTCTGAGGACTTAACGGGATCCGTGCAGCGCCTAAAACTATGCAACGCACAAGCAAATGTGTTGAAAATCCTTTTCTGTTAAGGATTTGCCGCGTTGTTGTTGCTGCGGCAGCCCTATGTTGCTACTGCTGACGGCTTTTGTTGGCTCACACACACACACACATCTGATGGTGTGTGCCTGCGCGTGTGTGTGTGTTTGTTTGAAGAAGTGCATGTGTGTGGTTTTGTGCCGCATCAAATTGCATTAGTGTTGAAAGCAGCAACAAAAAAGGACGCAGCGAGAAAAGCACATAAAATCCCGTCTCAGTCTCAGTTCGTCTCTTTCTCCATCTCGGTTGCTGTCTCTGTCGCTGCAGCGTCTCCCTCCTTCCCCTTTCCCCAATGGCTCGTCTCAGTTCTCAGGCTCATCGTCCTTTGTTTGCTTTACATCAGGACATCGTCAACGGATTTCGCCTTTTTGCATTCTGATCTGATCTACCACTCACGCCCTAAACCAGCGCGTCGCCTTTATTTGCCTGGCTGACGGTGGTGGTGGGGGGGTTTTGGTAACAGGGTGGAGGCTGGGGTTCCAGGGTGTAGGGTGGGACAAAGGGTGGCAGACAGAGTGTGTGAAACGGCTGTAATGCTGCTACTTTCGCCTGGCTTTGGTTAAGCCTCCTCCAGATGGCAAGGCGGCTCAGTTGGTGCCTGCAAGTTGCAAGTTCCCTGCACTCAGCGCCAAAACAACATCAAAATAAATAAATAAATAAAGAGAGGAGCTAATTAAAGGGGCTTTAATATCTGGGGATTTTTTAAATTATAAATAAATAACTATCCAATTTTTATAGAAATTTAATTGAATTATTTAGTCTTAATATCTCTATCTTTGTTATAGTTGCGGAAAATACCAGGCTTGCAGTCAGAATCATTCTAGAAAGGGTTTAAAACAGGGTCGGACACTAAACGGCAAGCTGGGAGCCTACACTTAAGTTAAAAAGCCACACTGAAAGTTCAATCACAGCAAAACGAAAGCCATTCGTATCGGAATGTAAGTTTTCTTAATGTAAACATAAGCGATGATGTGTGGGATTTACTTTTGTACATTTTTTTCTCCGAAAAACTCTCTAAGCCTTTGATATTGTAAGCTTACTTCCGACTTGCTGGCGACTCATACTGCAGAGAATTATCGGAGCCACTCAGTGCCTGTAACACACTATGGCGATCTCATCCCAACTTTATCCAAGATTTCTCTCTGTGCCTTGGCCCTTTGCACGTTGCATTCCGTATGCTGCATGCGAAATCCAAGCAGACTCCCCGAAGTTGGCCGGCAGTAGGAGCAGCAACATCATTCATCATTTAGCATTCGTCGGAGCGACTCAGTTGGCATCGCAGTGTCTCAGTGTGTGTGTGTAATTAAAAATGTCAACGCACAATGGGTCTGGGATTGGGTTTGGGCCTTGGTTCGGGCTTAGGTTTAGGTGTTGGACATGCAATCACAGGTAAGGTGGCGGCTGGCGGCTCACAGGCAACCCGACTCCTCCTGCAAATGAGGCGCAGGATTTTCCTACCGTAATGGAAGCTGCAATTGCACAACTGGCAGCGATAAGGTTTTCTAATTCAATTCAAGATTCTACGTATTTTCGGGGGAAATGGGAACTCACAAGAATTGTTATGGTTTTTTTTTTGTCTCATTTTCATTCCACACTGCTTCAATCATTTTTATCTGCCAGGCAGGCAAACACACACCTCACACGCACACACCCGAACATAAAGCAACACCCAAAGCAACCACCTAGACGTATACGTTACATTCATCTTGGCCAACACCGCCGCCGACTGCAGGCAAACATTTTTCGCAAATTAAATGAAAACACCTGATGATATTCGGAGCAATAACTTCCGACTGTTTCGGCAGAGAAAAGCGTTCGCTTCTGTCGATTCCCTTTCTTGCATTTTCTTTATTTAAGGGTGGAGAGATTCTAATAAATGAACCACAGAAAAGGGAAAAGGGAAGCAACAAAGGCAGTCTTATTTTTTTCACTAAAAATCGAACTTTAGTTTTTTTAGATTTAAAAATTAGGTAGACAATATTTATGCTAATACAAAGTCTTTTTTAAATAAAAAACATTACCTTATTTATAGTAATATTTAGTACCATTACTAAAATATTATTTGTTTTACTTATTTTTGTATTTTAAAAGGTTAATAAATGTTTAATGTTTATTTTTTTCAATAGTTTTTCACATCCTATATGGAGACCTAATAAAATGCAATACATTTCACGTTTAAGCTGGGTATTTGCATCTTCGAGTCCAAGGAATCATCGTGTATATACTCTCATGTTTCCAACATATTTTTTTCCCCCAATTTGTTAGTAGGAAAAACAAAAGCAAACAAAGTACAATTGCAAAAAGAAGAAACAACGTATAACCTCACAGATAAAAACAAAAAACACAAAAGCAAAGGCAGCTCTCAAACAAATAGTCGCCACGTTCTCCATCTCCATTCTGACAAAAATTAGTTTCGAACAAAAACCAAAAGATTTTTACAAAATTAGTCTGCTTGCAATGCCTGCCTCCCTGCCAGACGCCAGATCCATATTAAAGAGATGGATTCCTCCAGCCTTGGACTGCGCGACTGCGCATCAGGCTAAAGCTATTGAGTTGTCAACAAAAAACAAACAAAAAATCATATAAATAAAGACAAAAGGCATCGAAGAACCTCAAGAAAGAAGCTCACAAAGCACTGAGCACTTTTGTCGTTCATTTTTCGTTTGGCTTTGGCTCTCTCTCATTTCATGGTTTTTTGCCTGGCAATAAATGAGCTTCATTATGGTGTGAAATTGAATGCCCCCCGAGTTGAGCTGAGCTACAGAAAAAAAAAACAACAACAAAATACTTGGAAAAAAAAATAAACAACAACAGCGAGACCAAAAACCAAAACTGAAGGGGATCAAGTGCTCTTTTTTCAACTACGCCACCATTTTTGGGTTTCATCCAGCGGTGAATTGTTCTAGAAATTAATAACGAAAACTGTTTAAGGCATTGGCATAAATCAGTTAAACAATTTGGTACAGTGTGGAGCAAAAATATAGGATGCATAGGCATGAATAGTTAAAGAAACTTGCATTTTAATAAGGAAAAAATTACTTTCTATACTTAAACCATTGCCATTTGAAATGTACTTAAAATTTAATCTACAAAGGAGCATGTATAGTTAAGCTAATATTAAAGCACTGAAACGCACTGTCTATCCATGAGATACACCATTTCGGGTTCCGCAGATCCTTTTACGTAGACAGCTAGAAACTTGGTTATTAATAATTTTTAGCTAAGCCTGCGTAATGAGGGTCTTGGCCTCTGAGAACTTTTGCTGCCTCCGTTTTTGGTTCTCCTTGTTTAATATCTTTTTTTTTTTTTGTTGTCCGTCCACTGGTGGTTTATTTTTTGTTGGTTTGTTTATTTTTTTGGTCAGGCCGGGCAACGAGTGTTAATGACATCTGAAGAACACGAACGAGTTTCGGGCCTGTGCCTGAGTGACTCTTTTCGGTCTTTCTGTCAAGCGTTGAAAAATGTTTGTGCATGAGAAATTGCCTCGCTGCAGTAGACACATAAATTCCCATTTAGCATCGTCAAATTAATGACATCAAAAAGGCCCCCGAGCCCTCTCCCCACTCTTGAGTTTTTTTCCCGCCTGTAGAGATTGTGCTTGGAGACTTGGCTACGCTACTATAGTAATAACATGGCACAGCTGATCGCGCGAACTTACAGGTGATGAGCTCACCTGTGCTGGAAGTGGAAAAACTTGTCCAACTACTTTTAACCGGCTGCCGGCCGGCGAAATAAAGTCCCACAACACACACACACACTCGGCACACTTACAACGTGCGGCAGACAGACATACACACAAGACACACGCCGCCACTGAATGAAATTATATAACAACTATTATCGTGATGTCGTCGTCGTTGGGGGCAATTTGTATGTTAGTTTTTCAAGCGAATTTCGGGCTGGGCTTTATCGTCTAAGCCATGTGAAACTTTTAAGGCTTCTTGTGTCTGCTGGCGGCGACGGCGACGACGGCAAAAGGAAACGAAACTTGTTCACTTGCTTTTGGCGGTTCTTTTTATGGGTTTTCCTCGGAGGCAGCAACAAGCGGATGTACTTGTCCTACAGTGTTTTACGCTATATCTGTCAGTGCGTTTAGTTCTTAACTTTGCCAAGTTGATTTATATGAAGAGAACAACAGCTGTTCCCCGGAATTAGTTCGGGCAGGCCTTAAGTTGGTGTTTTAATGAGAGTAAATAAAAAGTTTCATATGTTTTAAGCATTTTTTGGAAGAGTATTTATTTTATATAAATAATTTATATATTTATACCCTTGCAGGGTATTATAATTTTGTCCAGAAGTTTGCAACGCAGTG
>JAEIIF010025536.1:0-15277 GCA_018874455.1 Drosophila trapezifrons
CACGTACCTGGAAAAAAAATTAAACAAAATATTAATAAGGCGCATTGTGTTTTAACTGCTCAAAATCTTTAATTATTTAATTAAAATAGTTTTAATAATTTATAATAAAATGAAAACAAAGGCTGCCTATCACTCGATACATTTTGTTATATTATTTTCCAAGATTTGCTTAGAATTCCCAAGTGCTAATTCGTAATAGACTTCCACAAAATGAAGCCTGATCTCAAATCAATAACTTAAAACATTTTTAAAGGATATTAAATAGCTTTCACCTAAATATTTCTAGATAACTATATGTTTACAACAAATTAAAAAATAATACCCACCAAAACTCGATGGCCTTTTTCTCAGGGTGTACGTTTCAACGGAGGACTCCGACTGCAACTCCCTCTCCTTCACCGAGTCCACCTCCAACGCCATCTCATCCCCATAACTCAGATATCGGTGGGGCAGGGGGAAAATGATGTGAAAATTGTGCCATAACTTTTGGTTGCTGCTGCCGCAAGTGCCTCGCTGCAGTCACTGCTGCAGTTGCTGTTGCAGTTTGGGGCAAGTGGCCAACGCCGCAGCCGCCGCTGCTGTCTCCTTGGTGTTGCATGTGGCATGTTGCTCGTTTGTTGCCGTTGTTGCTCAATCCTCTGGTGGCTTTTGTTTCTCCTCCTTTGCTATTTGTTTTGGCAATCGAAGCCACAAATCATAAATTGCATTTTACGATATTGATTGACCAAAATGTGGGCGTATTTCAAGGCGTTTTTCTGTTTTTCTGTTTTTGGCTGCGTTTTCCCCGGCAATTTCCGAGTTTCTCGCTCTGGGCCTCCACGCCGCGGCGAGGTTGTTTGCTTTGCCACGGAAATTATTATTATTATTATTTGTTTGAGATTAAATATCACTGAATTATGGGGTTGTCCGTCGACTTTTCTCGCATTCAATTGCCTTTTTTTTTGCCGGCGACTGCACAATTCACACTCGAAAGGTCGGAAGGCAGCGTGGAGTGTGGGAAGGTGTAGGCTTTGTTTATAACCATTTTTGGTGGAAAAAAATTAATTGAGATTTGTGAGATCTGGTGGATGAAGAGTTCTTAGTATTTTATTAGTTTGTTTTGGCAGGAAGCTAGGTCTTAGAGGATTTTGATGGTATTTTATACTAGAGATCATGGCTCTTTACTTTTTCATTAATTATTAGTAGGAGGTTTCTAGCTCCTTTATATTTATTTAATTAAAATGTTTCTATAACCCTTAACAATCTGCCTTTATAAAATCTCCCACAGAAAAACCTAGTCTTGAAAATCCTTTTCAAAATCCCTATCCCCTTTTATGGGATCCCCTTCTTTTATAGAACATTTTCAGCAACTGAGTCACGTACGTTTCGAGACCCTAAAAAAGGTGCGCGACATGAATCAGTTAAACAGCTGCTAGACTTACAGCTACGTCACCGAAGTGATGGCTTATGAAGACATAAATTTGCAAATTGAAGAGCCAAACCCAATGAACATCATCCGCGAGATGATGGCGCGATGATGTGATGGCCACCGGGAACCTGATCCGGCTTACGAGTAATATGAAAAACTCATTTCCACGAGGGCACTTAACTCCGAGGAGGAGGAGGTTGGGGAAGAGGAGGAAGTGGAGGCAGAGTAGCTAGAGGAGCAAGGAGAGCAGAGTGTCAGGGTAAGAGACCTGCAATTAAACCATTAAATTAATGAGCGAGCTGGTCGAGAAATAAAGCAGAAACGACAAGTGCAGCAATGCAGGACGGGCAAGAGTCAGTCGAGAGTTAAATGAAAAGCGCGTATGCAGCCGGCCACGCCCAGTTTTGGCCGACGCCCCTTTAATTGCAAAGCAGCCAAGAAGAGAAGTTAAGCACAGAGAGAAAAATTGAAATTATAAACTAGATTAAGATAATAGAATAAAGTAGAAATTGTTGAGTTAAAAATGAAGAAAAATATTTACATATACTTTACTGATGATTATTTAAGATTTTGAAAAATATTTTAGAAATTCGAGCATCAGGCTTGGATCTATAGCTGTTTCAGGGGAGCCACCACTTCATCATCAGTAACCGAAGTTAAATATATTTAGTTATAGCTTATAAAACGCAGTATCTTAATTAAGTACGGAGTTCTTGCTACTATGACCTCTGACTGTTTCTGAATGAGCCTTTTTCCTTCATCAGAACCCACTTTTAATATGTTTTTTTATACATGTTATATAACTTACACAATATTTTTTCATTTTGCAAGTATTTTTAGCTAGCTATGGGCCTACGACTGTTTCATGAGGGAGCCAACTACCTTTATCAGTACCCAATATTTAAAAAATTTCTTTATTTATTCATGTTAAGCTTTTAAAATAAAATATATAAATTGGCTACAGAGTTGTAGGAATCTATGGCCTTCTAGGGCCCTGATAGAATTCACAACCTTCATCAGTACCCTAAATTATTATTATTTATTCTTTTATACGTACTTTTTTTTCTGTAAAAGTTTTAAGTAACGTTACCCTAAATTTTACCCTGAAAATGTATTGAAAATGATACATAAATTCATGTTAAACTAAATTAAAGAGTATAATTTTTCTCCATGTGCAGGGAGGAAAAGCGCGGCAGACGAAGACGACAAGGAAATTGCATATGGGCAAGAACAAAATCGCCTGGCAATTAACCACTTTGAATGGTGGCTGCCATGGTGTCCAGGCCATGTTCATGATGTCCATGATGGAGGAGAGGCACTGAGACTGGTGCCTGGTGCCAGTGAGTGGTCCGTCCCGAGGTCCCGACCGACTGGTCGTGGTCGTGGTAAGTGGCACTTGTTGGGCCCATGTTGTGTGTGGCTCTCGTTGGCAGCGGCTACATTTTTATTATTAAATTGAATTGGGTGCTTAAATAAATTATTTAATAAGCACGTGATCTACGCAGCTTTTTGCCCGCTTAAGCAATTTCCACCCAGCAGACGGCAGTCAGCAGACATCGTGTTGTTTTATTTTCCATATTTTATTTCAGGGCCAAGGGCCAATCGCCTGGCTCCGCCCCACTAAAAGTGGATTGGAGTGGCTTTGTTTTTTTTTTGGTGGCTCCAATGTGGTATAGCGGTTCAGCGGCTTGCGGAGTGAGTCCTCATCTGGCAGCATTATTAAATCATTGCAATTTGGCCAGGGCCGAGAGAGTTAACTTGGCTTTTTTTTGCGGCCTTCGTAATAACAACGCTCGGCAAGCCGCCATAGCTGTTACATGGCCAAGAGTGCTCCTCATATATAATTCTCCAGTTTATGGCTGAATTGCAACGTTCCAAGGAGTAAAAAACTCCTCCTGGATGCACTGAGAAGAAATAAGGAATGTTTGTGATTAAAAAAATAAATAAAATTCTACAAAATATTTAAATTAAATTAAGGGAAATATTTACTCAATTAGATAAAGTAGGAAAATATGCATTATTTTCAAAAACAAGCAAAAGGCTTGGACTATTAGCTGTTTCAGCTACTTCCCTCATCAGTAACGTTTGTTAAATATTTTGTTCATGAAATACAACACCTAAAGAATTTTTAAATATTTTTTATTCCATTTATAAACTTAAATAATAAATCAATAAATTTCTTTCCGTGCAGCCCCAGCAATCTTTCACTTGATCGAACGATCATTTTGCGCGTACTTTCAGTGCAATTTTTTCCTCGGGTGTGTGTTGGTGTGTGTGCCCCACTCAATCACGCCGTTGCCCTGGCTCTCCCCCCTCCCCTATTACCCAGACCCCCCTTAAGTTGCCACGCCCCTGGGACCTGGACCCCTTTCACAGCTGTGGCATGCTGCTTTGTAATAACCATAATGGCGCGCACGATTTATGTTTTAATTTTGCATTTACTGGCCATTCTGGGCGAGCTGAGGCTGCAGAAGACTGGCTGAATATGGCGGAGAGTCTGGCCAAGAAGAGGAGGCACCAGAAGAACGAGCAGCAGCAGAAGAAGAGCCCGGCCATGCGTCTTAAGCTCAGTTTGATTGCCGCTGATAGCCGTGCAATTGCTGTTGTTGTCGGTGCTCGAAAAAATGGAAATTATGTTTGCAGGCGCTTAAAATCGATTAAGTGATCCCCATCAATGGTGTCCATGGCGGCAGCAGCAGCTGCTGCGCCCCCTTTTACCCCCTCGGGGCTGGACATAAAGCCACATCCAGTTGGCCAGCAACGAATGAAGAAGCGTCAAGATGATTGGACTGGAGTGGAGTGGAGACGAGTCAGGTTGAGTGACTCCCCGGGTCCAGGAGGTGCGAGATGTATCTCTGACTGGGTTCTGGACTAATTGCTATATCTTTGGCGGGTCTATGGAATTGGTAAGTAAATACGAAGTTGGGAGTGGCATTGAGGCAATAATGGGCTTGAAGAAGAAGGGTTTAAGGAGTTGCAGTTTAAATTATAGGGAATTTTAGGTGGTTTAGAGAATTGCAGAGACTTTACAGTACTTTAGAAATTTGCAGAGATTTTTTTAGACTTTTATTCGAACTTTATTTTACTGATTTTGCTTAGAAAAATATTATTAGATAGTAAATGAGAATTTAAACATAGGTTTTTTCTAGTTTAAATAACAAAGAATGAATGTATTACAAGGTAAGCTTACATGAATAAGATAAAGTCAATTTCCTGTATTTATTTGCTCATTTTTCTTATTTTTTTTATGAATTTATTAAGATCTTGATCATTTTCTAGATTTATTTACCAATTCTGATTATTAATTGTTAGCTTTTGAGTTCGAAAATAAAACTAAGAAAGAAAATTTTATCTGGAAAAAACTGTATAAATTTGTACCTATATCCTAGACACTTTTTAGACTAATTTCCCAGATACCTTGATGTCCCACAATATCTCTGATCTTCAACCTGTTCACATGATTTTTTTCTAAATTTTTTCTGCCATCGAATTTAAGCCAAAAACTCAACTCCGATTAACCATATAAGCCGAAGCTCTCTGCCCAAAATTTTGGTCACCAATTCAGGGGCTCCACATTCCGTGGAGTTTCACTTTGGCGCCTTCTAACCTTTCGAGGCACCGAAAACTAAATCGAATTGAATCGAATCGAGAGCTTGACAGAAGAATGTAGCACAATTTACCACAATTTACCATCTACTTAATATAGGCGCGACATTCTGTGGGCCAAAAGCAGCTGCCAATTGCAATTGGCAATGGCAGCAGTTGTGGCTGCAACATTTCGCTGCCACAGCTTGCAGTCTGCAGCCTGGCAGTTTGGAAAATTGTCAGCGTGCAACAATCTACACCATTAAACATTAAACGGCAGCCAGTTTGAGAGCCTGCCTGCCTTATATAGACAGGGCTCGAAGTTGGCAATCTAATTAGTGTTAAGTTTGCGCTGCCTTCTGGCCAAGGATTTGGCTTTTTAATTAAAGCCAGAAAGCCACAGAGCCAGTCGGGCAATTAGAGTACCTGAGAAAATCGTGAGAGTTTTTGTGGCTCGTACTAAACATTTGCGGGCTAACCGCATCGCCGCTCGGCATGTTGCAAACCGCAGAGAATTTAATTTGGCACAGGACTGTCTGCGGATAAGGACACCTTGTGTCCGCATCCTGGAAAGCTGCACATGAAATTAGCTTAGCAGGAGCAACACATGGCCGGCCGGAGGACACACACAGCAGGACATCTCGGAGTCCACACAGACACAAAAGCGGATTGCCGTTGACTTCTTGTTGGCGCAACAATGATTAGTTTCGGTCAAAACTCAAAGGAGTTTTGTGTGTGTGGGCCCCGGGTCCTGGGTCTGTGTACAGGAGTTGCCTTTTGGTCCTGCCCTCGGTCTCTTTGCCCTTCCCTTCCCTGCCTGAGCTGCCTGCGGTCGATTTTGCTGTCAAAACAAGACGATTTATGCCTTTGTATTGAGAGCAATCGGGATAACAAGGTATTCGCCGACGCCCTCGAAAGGTGTACTATGGCCAGGATCCGAGATCGGGGATCGGTCTAGGGAGCAGGGGAGGGCCTCATGTTGATGTTGATGTATGTTCGATCGACGGATCGTGCATTAGATGCCATCATTGGCCGCCTTTGGCCGCTTTTAATGACTGCAGCAATTAATCTAAGAGTCGCCGGACGCCTTCCCTGCAACACGTACAAGAAGGCACTGGGAAAAATGGCCAAGAAAATAAGGTGGAAAAATAAATTAGGTTCTATAAGGTAGATAGTTTGTTTATAGATAGTTTCTTAGTAGGTTTTCTAGCTTAAGAGGCACTGATTACACTAGAAAATAGTATGAAGTATTTTATTTAAATTTATTTACCAAAGAAACTGTATGTTTTCCCTCCCAAAAATATTATTTATTTAATATAATAAGAGGAAGTATTGATATATAATTTATTTACCCAAGAAATCACCTATCTTGTACCCAAAAATCATATATATTTAATAAGCAAACACTTATAAATTTAATAAAATAAAAACCCTTATTAAATACCCCTAAAATACCCTACTTTTACGACAACTTTCTTCCCAGTGTAAGCTCTTTAATGCTTCTATATGGACAGCAAAATTAATGCAACAATGCGTTCTTATCTGTAGAAGCAGCCAAGAACTCCAACTCCAAGTCGAACTCGGCTTGTACTTAAGTGGCATACATTGTAAATCTCTTTAAATGAGCATTTAAGCAAAGCGAGGACACCGATCTCGATATCTCGGGGATCCGTATGTGAATCCGAATGAGACTGAGAATGAGAGCCACTCCTGCTCCTCGGGAGTTTATGTGTGACTGTAATTCAATGCTCAATGCGTTGATAGCATCGCCCAGAAAGTGACTGGAAAATACTAAAAATACAGAGAGAGAGAGAGGGAACGAAGGGGAACCCTTCGGTAGCAGGAGAAGGAGCAGCAGCAGAAGCCACAGTTTCAGATCCAATCCTGGGACTGATATTGCCAGGCCAAGTGGAAGAGAAAACCAACGGAGACCATCAACCGATCGACTGCTGCCGTTGGTGTCCTCAATTCGCGGTAGAGTTGAGAGAGTTGATGGAAAAGAGGATGTATTTTGATATATAAATAACATATAAAGAAAGGGATATAATTTTATTATATTTTGATTAAAAATAAAAGGAAATATTATTGCTTTTTACACTAGAAAAGGTAAAACAATATTTAATAATTAAGGACTTACAATTTTCTTAGTTTAAAGGTTATAAAAGCTTGAAAAACTCCAGAATTTTCTCAATATAGTTGAAGGGGATAAGGGGTTATTATTATTATTATTAATTATTAAATTCTTTTTTAGCTAAATACATAATTTAAATAAAAACCTTATAATATCAAAAGAGTATCCCCTATTCTTGGCTTAAAATCTCCTTCATTCGCCACCTTGTTCTGCTGTCGTCTGTTTGGGAATATTTATTGTATTGTTGCATTTGTTTGCTGCTACTTTGGCTGTTGTTGACGTTGCTGTGGCCTCTGTTGTTGGCTCTGCTGTTGTTGTTTTTATTGTTGTTGTTGCAACTGCTTCAGTTGTTTGTTGCTGCTGATTGTCGTTGTCGTCGATGTTCCTCGCGATCGCCTTTCAACGCGCGATCGATCGATTAATGATCTTGCCGCTACGCGAAGGGGAGAAACTTGCTGTGACACTTTCGCCAGCTCCTAAAAAAAAGAGAAGAAAAAATAAAAAATGAGCCAGAAGGAGCAGGGGGAACGGTCACCCACTGACTCAGCAATTACAAGTCATATATCATGAAAACAGGACGCAGGACACATGTGCCTCTGGCTCCGCCAGTGCAATGTGCTGCAAGATCAGAGCAAATGCCGACACAGGGTCAGAAATAGGAGTCTCTGCACTTGTTCCTAGAGATTTTCAGGTCCTGGGACCACCCAGACTGGACCCAGGGTAATCACCCACAAAACTGGGCATTATGTCGGTCAGTTAACAACATAAAAAGTCAATAAAAATCCTTTTGACATCTCCCAAGACCTTTGACCAAATGCCGACATAATTGTTGTGACAGCCAGGGACGCACACACACGTAAACACAAGGAGATGAGGGAGGAGGGGCAGGAAAAGGACTCGGCCACCAGATTATATATACTAGATGGCCTGACAATGGCCGAAATTAATGGGCACAGGACAGGACCTCGACCTCAAATGAGGCAAGAATCTGTACAGGAATCTCCCTAAAAAAAAGAGAAGAGAAGAAATCCCCTGGGGGAGAAAGTGTTTTGTTTTGTCGGCATCCGATGAATTGCTTCAAACGAGCCTCGGATACAAAGATACTCAGATACTCAGATACTGAGATACTCGGTTACAAAGATAACGTTAAGTCATCGAAGGTCGATCAATCGCCAGGAAGTCTTGCTGTGTTACACAAACTATTTTGACACTAAGTGCCGCATCTTTTTTTCCCCATTTGTCTCTGCTTAATTTCCTTTTCGGTTTTTTTATATTTTTCTATTTTTTTTAAGCCTTTTAAGGCCTTGACTCCACCGCGCCCACTAAGCCTCTTATAATGCCGAACCGGAACTATCCACATTAATGGTAATGGCATTCGCTCCGTCCGCCGTCCAAACTCATTGCAATTTGCGTGAAATATTGGCGAAACTTTGTATGCGGCTCGTGTAATGTCCAGTCATAAATATCGAAATGAGTTTTCAGCACATCGAAAATGGGAAATGGGAAAGGGTGGGGCGTTCTGGGATTGGCCTGGAAAAATGGTGATACAAGGAGGGGGGATTGCTTATTACAAGGAAAATGGGGCTTGGGGGAGAGCTTGGGTAATAGCAGAGAGATAAAGTAGTAATAGGAAAGTAAGAAGATACTCCTTGATGAAAAGATGTAAAGAAGTGAAGGAATAAACCATTTTAATATCATTTTTAGAGTATTGTAATTATAGTTTTTAAGATTTTATTAAACTTTCTTTATCTTATAGGTAATTATAAATTGTTTCTATAATAAAATAGGCTATAAATGCTTAAGAAACTGTATAATTAAGCTCGTTTTTATTTTATTTACTTATTCAACCCATCAGGATTTATTAAAAACGCTTAAATACCTTTCAAAACCTACCTGGAATGTCCATTTATTTTATTTCCTCTCACTATTTCATATACAAACATAATCCCAGATCTGCAGAGACCAAAAAATTCACTGGAATTCCAACGTTAAAGCCTTGTTTCCGTCTCCCCACATTTTTTGGTAAACAAAAATAAGCAATCGAGCAGAGAAAGAGTTAAGAAAAAAGGCCAAGATTGGGGTCTGTGACTTGGACCCAAGTTCTGGGTTTTGGGATCTGGCTGTCCCAAGGAGAGACATTTTGCGGAATATTTCTGGGTACCCCAAGACATCAGTTGTTATTGTTGTTACTGGTCCTGGTCCTGGTCGTCGCTGGATGTCGGACGCTGGTCGTCTGTCCAAATCGAACAGAGACAGCGACGAGATAATTTTGCAATGCTTATGGCCGCCAATTTGCGGAGGATCGCCGTACAAGGAGCACATCCCCGAGCCTGCGAGTGTGTGTGCGTTGATTGGTTCATAAGAAAAGGAGCAGGCAGCCAGGCAGCAGGCACCAGCAGCACAAAAAACCTACAGAAATCATTTAAAAAGCAGGCAAAGCACCGATCGTGCTTAAGTATCCCAAAAAAAAAGAGGAAAAAGAGGAAGTTTCAAGGGGATCGGAGACAGAGACAGGCGGATGAGGCTACCACGAAGTGCAGCCATGCCAGCGATAGCTACAACTATATAAAGGAAAGGAAAAGGAAGGAGCCCAGAACAGAGACCCAGACCGGGACAGGATCAATATACAACAACGTCGTTTCGTCGTTTCGGACTTGTACATAATTTTGCATTTTTATAAGGCAGCAGCAGCAGGAGCAGGAGAAGAAGAACCCTTCTTTCTGTATCCGAAACAAAATGTCGGTTACGGACCAAAGCCATTTAGAGAGAGAGAACGCCGTTTGGGATACGAGAAAATTAAGCAGAGTTTTGTAGCCCTTTTTTTCTGGTCTGTCTTGGGCTGTGCGTGTGTATGCTCTGGTAATTATTATATACACCATGATGAAGACGAAGATCGGTCTGGGTTCTGGAGCTGGGCCTGCGTCTGGCTCTGGTCTCGGTCTCGAGCTCGGGCTGACCGGGCTCCGCTGTCATGTCCATGCGCTGGGGCTGTCAACAGCCTCCGGGATAAAATGATCAACATTGATCGCATAATGATCAGCAGCAGCAGCAGCAGCAAGAGGCCGCAGCAAAAGCAGCAGCAGCAGTACAGCAACATTTTTAAATGGGTTTTTTTAGGCACTTAAAGAAAATTGGTAAAGGTTTATCTGGGATTTATTTTAAAGAACATTTTCCTAGTATCTATTTATTAATTTTGGTAATTTGAAACTTAGACCTTTCTAAAAAAAAAGTAAAGCTTTAAATATGTACACTCATACCTCACTTTACGGCTGCTCTTTATAAGGCCCTCTTCCATAAAGACATGTTTCGATATACGGCCCAAAAGGATTCTCTTTGCGGCCAAGTTTGTTAGAACGTATCTAGGCCGTAAGGCGGGGTATGGGTGTGTATACTTTTCCATAGAAAATTTCCATTTATATTTTCCCTCTAAAATCCAATATTTTTTCCAGTGCATTGCCCTGTTTTCAGGCCTTTGTGGTTCACTTCGAGCTGGGCTTTCGGCCAGATTGCTCTGTGTGCTGGCCTGCGTAGATCGCTGATTAAGTGCGTGTCTGTTTCAGCCGGGCTAAGTAAGCTATTATGCGTGTTTCAAGTTTCTTTCGCCGTTTGCCGCCACCCTTTGCTATGATTTCGTTTTACCGATACCCATCGACCCGCATAATTTAGTTAATTATATTTAATTGAAACTTAAAGCTACTGGTTAAAGTTTGGTGCTCGTTTCAAGGTCCTTGCCCCTTGGTTTTTCCCAGGTTTTTGGCAAAGATTACATACTACGTGCTCCGCTGACACTTTTGCGCCTTTTCAGGGCACTCGAGCCCTGACGAATCTCGATCTCATTTTAACCATTAACGGGACAGAGACAAAAGTCAAACTCAAAGGGAGATTGGGAATCAGAGAACCCTTCCTGCTATCTATTACACAATGGAAACAGAGACCCGGAGGGTTGGGCAGGACTTTCCCAGGACGCGTGACATAAATCACAGAGGCAAGGGCACAGGGAAGAGAGGATTTGTTGTGCAAATCCTTTGAGAATTGATTTGTGCACGCTAATAAGGCCGAACAGAAAACTAAATTATGTTTGTGTCCAGGAACCACCCAGAAATATATCCTGCTTTATTTCCTGTATAGGGTTTTCTCAGTCGAAATGACATAATCATAATCGCAGTTGCCAGTTGCCAGTCGCCAGTCTCATATGAATTTCAATTTCAACCCCTCGAAGGACTCTATGAACTCACAACTAAGGGTGGCAATTAGAAACTGTGTTTGCTTTTCTTTCCCCCTAACAAAATGGCGTCCTATAGTTATGGCTCTGGTCACGGTTCCGGTTTTTAATTCCCGGTTTTTGGTCTTTCCCAACATGGCTCTGTCTGGTACGTACCCCCATCGCTGACTAGTAATTCCGGGAATCGAAAGCCGTGCGGGCGATAAATACCTTATGGCTGCGGTGGGTTGAGGATGAGTGGCGTGACGAACGCCGCTCGAGTGGGTGAGAAAGGATTTTCGGGATGAGGGTTCGGTTTTGGGTGGTTTTTCTGTAACGAGTGCTTTACATTTAATGGACTAACCACGGAGGATTGTCAACATAATAAAAGTTATTTACATTAAGCTTTTAAGCCTTAGATACAAGCTTACAAAGCGGGGGAGATGGGAACAGATATTATACGAGGGCTTTGCGGGGGTTTTCCTAAACAGAAACTTAACTGATTTTATTTTTAGGTACTTTTCTTTATTATTCCTCTTGTATTTTTGTAATATTTCTATCCTACAACTAACCCTTATATAATTCTTTGAGAAAATGTCTAAAATAAAATAATTTCGAAAATTATAAGGCAATTAATAGCATATACACCTTTATTTAGGGGATTTAAAAAATATTTGTCCATAAATTTATGAGCTCTTGATTATAGAAAATCCTTGAAACTTCATTGAAACACTCCTGAATTTTATTTGTTATGAATAAAAGCCTGAATCACAGTCACCAAGCCCGGGCAAGTCCCTCCATTTGAAGCCGCCGCTCCCACTTGGCACAAAGAATTCCTGCTTTCATCCAATCCCCTCCTGAATCTGGATACCAAAGCCCCCTGCCAGGAAACAGCTTCCCCCAACTCAAGAGTATTCCTTCTCCTTCCTCTCCTCCTTCAACTGTCGGCAGGCATTAATGTCCAATAAATTGTTTTTGTCAAATGTCGCGCACCCCGTTGGTTTTAATGTGGCTTAAATAGGATAATAAAACTAACCACAAGACGGCCACAAAGGAAGGGCAAAGGAAGGCAGGGAAAGTGAGCGACAGACATGGCCGAATGGAATTTATGGCCGATCTGTATATAAAATAGTGCGTTTTATATACGAGTATGTGATGCCCACACACTCGCCGCTCGAAGCGGAACAGGTGAGGAGGGGTTGCAGGGGGGGGCTACAATACAACAGGTGCTTATCGCCCTGCATCGTGACATTTTATTGGAGGCCCAGAAACCGACTCGGGAACCCGGGAACTCTGCCGCTCCGATGCTTATCAATGGCCCAATGGCAGGCTGGCCAAGCAGCAGCAGCAGCTGACGCAGAACTAATGGCTTAGATCGGGAGGGGATTGGCGGGTTGAACTATGGAGTATAGTGGATATAGTGGATATGGAAATGGAAATGAAGGTGCACATAAACTACCTTTTTATGACTGACAGGCTGACAGTTCGTAAAACCCGAAAAAAGAGTAGATTCACCGAGAGAAAGGTGAACAAAGGTTGTTTTAAAGGTTTTTAAAATAGATTTTTAGGTTTCCTAAGGGATCTTTATTATTTTAACAATATTCCGTAGCAAGTAGTTTAGTTTAGTTATAAATATATTCTCTAGACTATGATCTTATAAATATTTCTGGAATAAATGAATATTTATCCTTTATTTAATGTTAATATTAAGTTATTGAGACTCTTAAATCCACAAATATTAACCAAGAACTTCCTGTCCTTTAATCTTTTTTGGCATTCCCCACAAAACACAAATATTCATCAAAAACTATCTTATATTATCAATTTCTCCCTGTGCACCTTCTCTCCACATAACTCACCTCTCCGTTTAGCTGGAAATTTACATGTTTCTGGCGTAAATTGTTATTTTAATTAATTTTCTCTGATCCGCGGCATACCTCCTCTGCGCACGCGTGTTGCCGCCAGTCAAAACAGAGATCAGCTACGGCGAAAACAAAATTAATTTGGCCAATTTGTTGGCCATACCCCATACCTGGCCCATGCCCATGCCCAATACCCAAATCAGGCGGCTGCCCCCGCTGAGCGACGATCAATTAGCCATGGGTGTCGACCGCTGGTGTCGGAGTACGCGCTGTCCAAGTCCCACTTACAGGGCAAGTTCACAAGGCGCCGCCTACTCCTCTCTCTCCCTGGTCTCTGGACCACCCAAAAAGCAGGGCCCGCTTGAAGGATGAGTTCTGCCAAAATACAATGATGACTCTCCCCGAAAAGAATAAATAAAAAATTAATTAAAGCATTTTAATGATGCTAACAACCAGCCGAGACTGGCTCATCCTCATCCCCGGATCAAATCGGAGATCCCCAGGCGACTGGCCTTCTCCACTTAATGATTGCTTTTCGCACCTTTTTCAGGGGTCGCTGGGGGTCTCAGGGATCTGAATCCCAATCCAACCTCGACAGTTATTAAGCAAATATTTTGACTCATGCAAATTGCTAAGCAGTCGGAGTCTTGATCTGGCCGAGATTAGAGCCCCCGTTAAGTGAAAAGGGTTAAGAGCTGGCCGAGGCATGATAAGCAGACACCAACTGAGGTAATTATTTCCCTTTAACTGCTGTTTTAGGGGCTTGCCAAGGCCTTATTTATGTTATATAAAATTCTAAAAATAACGTACAATCTAGATAAGATTTAAACCAATTATTTTTCTATTTTCTCTATAGCTACATGAATCTCTCTTTTAACTACGAAATAATACCGCAATAACTCTAAATATTTACATAAGGTTTTCTTTCCAGCCAACTCTAACAAAAACTCAAAACTCTTAACTTTTTAACCATTGATTTTCTTTAGCAAATTGTGTTTTTCCGGCAAGCTTTTGATTAAAACTTCATTCCCGCTGGGGCTGGGCGTCTGTCTCAATCACTTGTCCGGCAATTGTCTGGCAAACGAGACTTCAATTACGTAAGGGAGTCCCCTTCCTATGGCAGCTCCAGGAATTACTCGATTCCCCCTGCTGTAATCCATATTGGGCCAACAATCATTTAGCTGTCACAATTCTTGACATTTCAGTTTTTCATGACTGTTGGCAACACCCACACTAGCACCCCCCTAGGAAGGTTGGTCCTGGAGCTACTTCCTGGCAGTGCATTACTCATGGAGGACTCCGTTTGGACTCTGTTCGGTTGTTATTGCCTTTCCCGGCAATATAATTTATACCTTCAGCCCATTATATGGTAAATTATATTTTTACCAAAATGATGAAAACATTTGAGTCACGCAACCGTGTCGCGGCAACTGTTGGGGCTTTTTTTGTGCCCCAGTATTATATTTTGCGTAGAAAAACTCAATTTGCTAAATGAGTTTTGGGGTAGCACAAAAAAAAAAACAAGTTTTTCTCCAACTCTTCGATTCGGTTAGCAGTTTCTGTTTTTTTTTTTTTGGGAAGTGTAACTAAACCGCAGAAATTATGTTCCTTTACAGGAAATTTTAAAAAACTTTATTGAATCATTATTAAGGATCATTAAGGAGCCTACATTGACAGAGGGTATTTTATTTTTTGACAAAAGATTAATAGGCAGTGCAAGAAAGTATATCAGAAGTTGCAGCAGAGTTGATCTGGCCTTGTCTGTCTGTCCGTTTGTCCGTTAGTACGTTTATACGCTCCCTAATCTTTCAGTTTTTGAGCTATCTTGATGAAACTTTTTCAATTGTAAGTCAAATATAGGAAAGTTTCGAAAATAAATAGAAAAATGGCAAAAAATCATCAATGCAGATTAAAAAGAAACTAGGAAGGCATTATCCTTAATTATTAATTTACTAACGTTCAATGTTATCAACAAACTCTTTAGTATTATTCTGAATATTTATTTATTTATTTGTACACTGTAAGCTTAATTTTAAACTAAGCTACAGGATATGTATCAGCCATAGCTGCTGTGGCTTTCGGCTGCGTAT
>JAEIIF010025576.1:0-12228 GCA_018874455.1 Drosophila trapezifrons
AGTCGCGAACCTTGGTTGCGATATTTTATTATATTAAAATTATTAAATTAAGATCATTTGTTTTTATAGACAGAACTAAAGGGATCTATGAAATTTGAGTGAAATCGGATAATAAATATGGGAGTTATGAGACATTAAAGTTTCAACCTTTTATCTTCATCTCACTTGCACTTGCACTTATCTCTGATGGTTAGTCGAGTCGCAAACCTTGGTTGCGAACTTGGGAGATACAAAATGCAACTTTTCTGAGTTTGAACGTGTTTTTGTTCTCTTAATGTAAAATCTTTTTTTTTTTAATTTCGGAGTAATTGTTTCGGTGAGTCCTGCATTTCTCTCTTAACGTGAAAGCTTTGGGTACCGGGTATCCCAGGATCAAGCATACTTGACTGTAGCTTTCTTACTTGATTTTATTTATTTTATTAAAGTTTTATTTTTAATTTGTAAGACCATTTCCATAAACCAAGACCATTTGTTCGTAAATAAATAACTCTCAATAAATACATATTGCGTAGTTCAGGCCACCAAATTGCCCCATTTACAAGAACAAGCAGGTCAAGTGAATGAATATTTAATTAATATTTGTATATTTGTTTAAAACGCAATTTTTTCTGTGTGTACATTTGCTGATTTGTTTTCCGCTTCTTTAATAAGCCCCGTTTGTTTAGGTAATCGCAAATATCACGCTTTATCAATTATAAATACGCCCAGACACGGTGCATACACACAGCCACAACAACAAAAACCAAACGGAAAACAAAGCAAAATCAATGTCTTATGGGCACGAAACGCACTGTGCAAATAATGGCCAAACAACAGAGCACTATCAATCGATTTATTATTGGTTTCAGATTCGCCTTTGTCCGAATTCCGTGGAGCTGCACGTCCGTCCATAGGTTTTTTTTTTTTTTTGGACTTGCAAATCATCAGCGGCATGTGGCCACTCCATCCCCAATCCCCATTCCCATTCCCATTCCGATTCCCATCCCGTAGTTAATTCCGAGTGTGTTTTCGGCGGTGGCAAATTTGTTATTTATTGCGTTTTGTGTTTAAGTATAGAATGGTGCTTTGTTCGGCTTCCCAAGGTCGCGGCGCGCATTAAGGCAGCGCCGTCGGCGTCGAAAAACAATTCTAAATATTGCATCACAGCCAAGGAGATGGTCCAAGTCGAAGATCCAATACCCTGAAGGGAAGGAGGAGGCTCGAGGAAGAGATGCCCAGAAGAAAGGGGTTGGGAAAAGGGAAGGATAGTTGCCAGAATAATAGGAAGAAACTGCGACGATATATTAATTATATTAGATAATACAATTACATTTTTATTTAAACAGGAAAAAGTATGCTAAAGGTATAATTATTTAATATAATTATTGTTGCATGGGGTTTATTGGGAGAGTATTTTATTCCATAAAGAACTTAAGCTAAATGAATTATTCATATTAGTAAATTCTATGCATAAGTATTCTATATATTCTATATCTACGAGTTTTTCACTTTTTTGTATCAATTAAGATTAATAATTCGAATACTTTAAATATTTAAATAATATTTAATTATATTGTGTATTAATTAAATGTAAATTACTAACCAAACTTGGGTACCTTTTAATAATTTTTGTATCCGAATATAAGAAAGAAATCAAAAAATCACTAGGGTTTTGAATTCACTTAAAATTGTGTCTAAAAGTATGCAATAAAATTCAATTCAAACTTTTCAATTTTGTAGCATAGTTTTAGACACCTTTTTAAGCGAAATCAAACCCCTAGTGATTTCTGGGGGAAAACCCGATAATGTATTTGTATTAAATCATAGAACTTAGTTTCAAAAAAAAAGAAAGTTACCTTAAATAAGTATTAGAAAATGATACTACAAATTGTTTGTTTAAATTAAATATTTTAGATACTCCAAAGACTCTTCATATTCAATTTAAAATAATAATAAAAGTGAAGAAACCACCTGGCAGAGTACTCTCTGAAAGATAGTACGCACTGGGAGCACATATAGATAGATGATGATGGAATTGCGTTCGCCATAGAGGGGATTGCGCATTAAATTAAACAATTAAGCACTGCGTGTGGAATCACGTTACTTTACTATATATTATATATTTTGAATTATATATTATTCATTTTATATTATACAAAAAAAAACAGAAGAAAACATAATATGCACCGAGAGAGATATGATGAGTGCGAGTAGCAAAAACACATTATCAGGCTTAGTGATTGTTCCTAGTGATATTTATGCTTCTATAAGGAGTCACCGCAATTCCTGGAAGCACCTGAACTAGCCAGTAACCACTATCCACTGGCATTCTCGGGCCTCGAATCTCTGATTTCAGATTTCCTGATTTGAGGCATTCCTGGGCGCTGAGTCACCGCAGCCGTCGGCATCGGCATCGGCATCGGCATCCTTGAGCCCGCTCGCCCTTCGCTCGGCTGCCCAATGGGACTTGGCTTGAGCCTGTGCCAGTTGCCAAGTTGCCTGTCTGCCTGCCTGCTGCCTACGCAGCTCGAGTGCAGCAGTCATTAGCCTTTCGGCAGCGTCAGTTCCTGGAAACTTCTACTCTCCTGCCTGGCTGCCTGCGTCTGTCCTGGCCTGTTCCTGAGTTCCTGACCAACGCCAATGACCGTGTCCAAGGCCATGGAGAGAGGTGAAACAGTTTTCCTGTTCTCGTTTTTCATTTCTCTGCTTCGCTAATCCTGAGGCTGGACAGGGTCCTGCCCCCTGCTCCTGGACCGACCTGTTCGCCACGGCGAGTCCATTGACCTTCCCGGGCCGTTGTCTCAGCTCTCGAGTGCTTTGTTTTCCGTTTCCTAGTCGTTCCTAGGCGGCAGCTGGAAGTCGGAGAATGCTGAGTGCAGATCGGAGATGGCAGATTGCAGATCCCAGATCGAGTTCAATGACTGCTTACCTGCAAAGGGCTCCCTCTGGGTTCCCTCTGTCCCAGGCATCGTCAGGTGCGTCACTCACTCATCCCTGCTCCGGACGTCGGCGCGTGTTGGCCTTGGATTTGGCTTCGGCTTCACATTTGGCATTTGGGGATCGCAAACACAACCAGAAAATAAAGAAAAAACAACCGAAAATCAAGCGAATATAAGCTGATCAATTGTTTGAATAATATTTTGATCTGGAAAAAGATCGGGTGGAACGGGAACGGACTGAGGGTTCTGGGAAGGGATTCTACAAGAGATTCCACAAGAGATTACTTATATGTATACCTCTTTACCTTTAATTTGAAATAAAATAAGATCTAATTAGGTTTAATTTCATTCCCATCTCCGGCTCGTGCCGTCTGCTCCTGTTATCTCTCCGCCCAGTCACCTGATGACACTCCAGACCTCACCGACTGACAGATTCCCAGACCTCCAGGGAAAGCCACCACCCGGGACGGGAGGTTATCATCTCTGCTTCCCTGGAAGCGTGCTCTAAGACTCGAGACCGAAGCCAAGCAGATGCAAATTCAGTTCAATGGCCGGAATAAGTCCCGAGCTTAACCTGCTGCAATTTGCATAAATTAATTAATAAATATTTCTGGATTTTGAACAGCCAACCGGATCACCATAGCCTGCAATATCTATTTTCGATGGAAGTCAGGTGCGCGAGTACCGCCGGCGATTCCAAGTAAAGCGATGTGGGTCAAAGGCATCGAAATTTCTAGGGTTTCCCAGACGGACAGACCGAGGGGTAGGTAGCCTTCAGCTTCCGATACTCCGAGCTGCCAATGACAACATTTTCATATGCATATGAATATTTCGAAACCCAAAACCGAAATCCAAGTCGAAATTTCTTGCCGTCTTGCGCGTATTTTCCGTGTTCGACGTCAGCAGCGTCAACGCCGAGGGTCGGACCTTGTCCTTAAGCCAAAGAACCGGCATGCCGCCGACAAAAACAGATAAATATTAAAGCCCGCGCCGAAAACAAACAAAAGCCAAGCCCAAAACTGGACACAAGCTGAAAAACTGAAGACCGAAGACCGAAGACGGGCAGCCGAAGAAGAATCCGAAGGGGCGGCCACTCAAGACCAAAGACACCAGACCCAAGACGAATCGAGTCGGATCGAAACGAAATCGAAAGCAGCAGAAATTCTGCAGAATTGATTAAAGATGCATGCATTTGAATGAGATCTCTGAATTCTCTTGTTTACTTCGTCGCTTCGCCGATTAATAATTATCGATGTTCGAATTGAACTTGAATTCTCTGGAATTCCCGGGAACCGCTGACACCTGCAGTGTTGCTAAGGGCTTGGAGTTTCTTTGGGGATTATTAAGAAAGTTCTAATATATTAATAATTATAAATTTATGAGCTGGTATTCTGTGACTTGTATTTAAAAATAAAAACTATGGCTTTAGTAACTAAATTAACTTTAATTCGATTCGGAATCAAAATAAGGAAGTTCTGACCCAAAGGCAGGCTTAATTTGCACTTATTTCATATGAAAATAAAGGTAATATGATTAATATTAAAAGGATATGCAAAAATCTATCTAAAATGATCTATTTACAAATGTTTTCTAATATTAAATTCATACTTTCTCTTAAAAATATTAAGAAATTTGATGTTTATTCAGAGAAAACCTATACTTTGTCAAGCTTAATTTTCCTGATAGTGATCGTATTTATTTTTAAGGAAAATACTATACAAGAAACCTAATAATTTGCTTTCTTGATATGTAAATTTATCTTTTAATCCCCTATAAGAATATTTACTATATTTACCAAATATTTCCTATTTTAAACTTAATAAATCATCAAAAATCTAAGAAGACAGTATCAAAAACAGCTCATTTATTAAATTCTTCTTAGAAATCATCTTGATTTCTTGCGGGAACTGCACTTCCAGTTCCCATTCTCGTTCCCGTTCCCGTTTCCGTTGCCGGTACTAGTTTCTATAACAATATTTACCATATTTCCTAAGTAATTCCTATTTTAATCTTCACAAATCTTCAAAAATCTTGGAAGAAAGCTTCAAAAACAGCAAATTGGTTAAATTCTTCTTGGAAATCATCTAGATTTCTTGCGGGAACTGCAGCTCCAGTTCCCGTTCCCGTTCTCGTTCCCGTTTCCGTTCCCGGTACCAGTTCCAGTTCCACCTCAAGCCACCGAAGAGATCGCCGCTAGCTGCGCGCGATGCGATCTCCGCTGAAGGCTTCGCTATTGACCCAAAATGCAAATTTGCATTTGGCTTTTCGGTCTTTTTGATTCAATTCGATTCCGAGATCCGCAACAAGCACAAACAGCAGCAGCAGCAGCAGCAACAACAGCAACAGCGGCGACTTCGCTGCAGACCATTGCAGCAGCTTCCGGATCCATTTCCCTATCAGAGCGCGCCGATCCGCCGTTGCTGGCCGAAGAGAAAGAGAGAGTGAGAGTGGCGGTCTCTTGAGCGCCCTCGAACCCACTCAAACATGTTTGGGCTCGAACGTGCTGCGAGCGAGTTGCGCGTTCCAAGTTCCAAGTTGCGAGTTGCGAGTGGCTCGAGTTCGAGCGAGTGATAGTGCGCGGCCGCCGCGCTTTTGCTTTGGGGGAAACTTGTTGTGGAGAGCCACAGCCAGAGCCGGAGCCAGAGCCAGAGCCAGAGCCAGAGCCAGAGCCAGAGCCCGAGCCGATGGCGCTGCTTCGTCTAGAGAGCATCGAGGTGCCGTGGCGGGGCGGGGCTTGGGGCGTTGAAGACGGGGGGCTCTGCTCTGCCAGCGCTGCCAGCGCTGAATCCGAGTCCGAATCCGAGCCAGAGACAGCGCGGCATGACAGAGCGCCGCTCGCTCCGCTCCGCTTCGCTCCGATCGCTCCGATCACTCGCTTGCTCGCCGCGGCGCTCTGCTCGCTGCGCACTCGCTCGCTCGCTCGCTCGAAGCGGCCGCGAGTTGTTATAAAAGTGGCAAGGACATACGGTCGAGCCATTAGTCGAAAACTATAAACGCTCGACGCGAAATCGTCTCCGTCTCCGGGTCTCCGTACTCCGTGACATCGTTAACCGTAACCATAACCGTCACTATAACCGTAACCGTGCGCAGCGTCTCCCCTTAAAAACCTTAAAAACCTTTTTTTTTTGGACAAACCAAAACCAAACCAAACCAAGCCCAAAGCGATCCCGGCCAGGAATCGGGACAATATTTTTCGAGTATTTTTTTTTTGCAAGTGCCGCCAAAAGTCAAGTCCAGACCAATGGCCAGAAAGGAGTGCGGCCAATAAGACAGCCACTCCCAGCCCCGTTAAGACGAAGCTTTAAACCCCCAAAAACCAGAGAAGAAACAAGGAAGAAGGCGCCTCCAAGGACTCCAGCCTTGCTTTCTTCCTTCCCTCCACCACTCACAACGCCACAATGGCCGACTCGTACCTGATCAAGTTTCTGCTGCGGCAGCTGCAGGTGCAGCAGGACGGCGACGCCCAGCACCTGTTGCTGGTCTTCCTGGGCCTGCTCAGCCTGGTCAGCCTGCTGCAGTGGCTCCTGCGCCACTACCGGGAGCTGCGCAAGCTGCCGCCGGGCCCCTGGGGCCTGCCCGTCATCGGCTACCTGCTGTTCATGGGCAGCGAGAAGCACACGCGCTTCATGGAGCTGGCCAAGCAGTACGGCTCCCTGTTCTCCACCCGCCTGGGCAGCCAGCTGACCGTGGTGATGAGCGACTACAAGATGATCCGGGAGTGCTTCCGGCGCGAGGAGTTCACCGGCAGGCCGGACACGCCCTTCATGCAAACGCTGAATGGCTACGGTGAGTTTTCTGGCGGGGATTCGGGCTCACCACGGTGACCCTGGGTTGGGAAAATATAAAAAATAAAATGGGAAAAACTACGCTGTTTACTAGAAGCTTTTCCCAGCCAGCAACTAAGTGCGATTCCGCTGCGAAAGCAAAATATTATCATTACCTGTGGAGCCAAGTCCAGATCTTACGTCTCTCTATATAATATATATCACTTAATAGGAATTTAAACACTATATATAGTATAGTGAGTGATTAAGGGCCCTGCTCCTGCACTCAGGCCTGCGAAATTATAAATAATTAAGTGAAGAAATTCCACTGGCATTTCTCTGGGCTCTCTTTTGGCCGTTTCTTTTTCTGTTTTGTTTTGTTTTTATTATTATTAAATTTTATTTTGATTTCGCCTTTGGCTGCAATTATTTTATTTTTTATTATTTCAATGATAACGCATCGCGGCATTTTTTGTGGAAAAAATCACGTTTCTTTAGCGATTGTAAAACATTTTTTTGCCTTTTGTTTCGTCCGCCGATCGCTTTTTGTGTATTTTCTGCTGGGATTTCTTTTCTGGCATTCCGCTGCCTCGCCCGCCGAAGTAGGGCAGCTCTGCCAAGAGCCTACCTCAATTAATGGAGGGAAATGGCGACATAAAACGCGCCAGAGGCCCTAAAAAATATGCCAGAAATAAGAGCAATCTCCTCCTCCGTCCCTTGCAGGCATCATCAACAGCACTGGGAAGCTGTGGAAGGACCAGCGACGCTTCCTGCACGACAAGCTCCGCCAGTTCGGGATGACGTACATGGGCAGCGGCAAGCAGCAGATGCAGAAGCGCATCATGGTGAGTCACAGCCCCCTCCTGGCCGAGTTCCAGAGAGTAACTCCCTCCCCCCGTCCTTTCCCCGACTCTCCTGCAGACGGAGGTGCACGAGTTCATCGGACATCTGCATGCCAGCGATGGCCGCCCCGTTGACCTCTCCCCGGTGATCTCCGTGGCCGTGAGCAACGTGATCTGCAGCCTGATGATGTCCACCAGGTTCAGCATCGACGATCCCAAGTTCCGGCGCTTCAACTTCCTCATCGAGGAGGGCATGCGGCTGTTCGGGGAGATCCACACCGTGGACTACATCCCGACGATGCAGTGCTTCCCCAGCATCTCGACGGCCAAGAACAAGATAGCCCAGAACAGGGCCGAGATGCAGCGCTTCTACCAGGATGTGATCGACGACCACAAGCGGAGCTTCGATCCCCACAATGTCCGCGACCTGGTGGACTTTTACCTGTGCGAGATCGAGAAGGCCAAGGCCGAGGGCACGGACGCGGAGCTCTTCGATGGCAAGAATCATGGTGAGTTGGAGTTGCTACTAGCTCTAGCCCTCTCTCGTCCTGGATCTGACCCCATGCCCTGCTCTCCCTCTCTCTTCCCCCCTTCCCCGCACAGAGGAGCAACTGGTCCAGGTGATCATCGACCTCTTCTCCGCCGGCATGGAGACCATCAAGACCACCCTGCTGTGGATCAATGTGTTTATGCTGCGCAACCCCAAGGAGATGCGCCGCGTCCAGGACGAGCTCGACCAGGTGGTGGGGCGCCACCGTCTGCCCACCATTGAGGATCTGCAGTACCTGCCCGTCACCGAGTCCACCATCCTGGAGTCCATGCGCCGCTCCAGCATCGTGCCCCTGGCCACCACACACTCGCCCACAAGGTAGGTCAATCGCCTTACAGAGATTAGTTGGGGAGCCGGGACTGGGGGGCTGGCCAGAGGCGCTATCAGTGGCCAGTGCCTACGCACTGCGTAGTGTGGAGAGTGGAGAGTGGAGAGATCTACGCAAATGCGACGAGGTCCGTTCATTCACTCCCAAAGCGATCTGCGATCTGCGATCTACGTTTCATTCATTGTCGCGGCTGCTCCTCCGCCTCCGCTGCCTGCTCCACCGCCAAGCCAAGTCCCCAGTCCCCAGTCCCCAGCCGAGCGTGGCCCAGTTTCCCCAGTGGCCAGCCCCTGCTCTCTGCTGATAATCCTCAGCTGCTGCTGCACTCGCTCCTCCCTCCTCCCCTCCTCCCCCCCTCACTCTTTGCTAATCTAACAATCGCCCGCGTCTCCGCCTCTCTCTCCTCCCCCCCCCACAGAGATGTGGAAGTCAACGGGTACACCATACCGGCCGGCTCGCACGTCATCCCGCTGATCAACAGCGTCCACATGGACCCCAGCCTGTGGGAGAAGCCCGAGGAGTTCCGGCCGTCGCGGTTCATCGACACCGAGGGCAAGGTGCGCAAACCGGAGTACTTCATCCCCTTCGGTGTGGGACGGCGCATGTGCCTGGGCGATGTGCTGGCCCGGATGGAGCTCTTCCTGTTCTTCGCCTCCTTCATGCACTGCTTCGACATTGCCCTGCCCGAGGGCCAGCCCCTGCCCAGCCTGAAGGGCAATGTGGGCGCCACCATCACGCCGGAGGCCTTCAAGGTCTGCCTCAAGCGGCGACCGCTGGCGCCCACGGCCGCCGATCCGCATCACATGCGCAACGTTGGCTCCAACTGAGGCTGATACGGATCTGGGTCCCCAGGGATCTGCAGAGCACGGTTTTGTTCCTACACCAAAAAAAAAAAAAAATACAGACACAAAAGAGAAACACAAACAGAAGCAGAAACCTGAAGGAGGCGTCCCTCGAGCGGGAGAGATCCTCGCCAGCCGAGCAGAGCAAAGCAGAGATGAGCAGCCAGCCCCCCGAGGACGGGACTGCAACCAAATCTATTCTTTCACCCCCAAGAAGCTGTGTTCAATTAATTGTAATTACCCCTTAGCCTTAGCCTTAGCCCTAGCCTTAGTCTTAGCCTTAGCCTTAGCCCTAGCCGTAGCCTTAGTCCTAGCCCTAGTTCGTAGTGTGTACCATAGTTGCGATTCGATTCCCTAGGCCTAGACTTACTGTTAATGTTTTTTTATCTATAGTTATTAATTATTAATATTATTATTAGCCCTATTATTACGTCACTGCTAACGCCGAGGCTAACTGCTAAGGCCGAGAGCCAGCAGCAGGCCGCTTAAGTCTAGTTAGCTAACGTTCTTGTTTATTCCCTAGTATTAGTGCTAGCTTAATGTCCAAAACAACAAACAAACAAACAAACAAACAACAAAACAAACTGTGGTTTAGTCTTACAAGCACACTGAAAAAAATAGGCAAACAATTCGAAAATAAAGAAAAATCTTGTGAAAAAATAAGAAGAATTGGATTTAATTTGGTGGGAAATAGAGAGGAAAGAGGGGTTTCCTGGAGGGATCTCTAATATATTGTTAGTCTCAGATATCACTTCAAGATCTTGGGTTTGTTTTCGTAATAAGTTATCCTTGGTTATACCCAGAAACTCTCCAGAAAGAATGATCTTTGCTGAATTAAATAGACTCGAAATCTGCAAGCTTTCCCTTAATATTCCCTCAGGGAAACAAGGTATAATAAGGATAAGGCTACCCTCCTAAAATCCCTTTTTCCAACCAAGAACAACCAAGTATTATTGCATATTTATTTGGTCAAAACAATAAACATAGGACAAGATCCTTAGTAAAACCCGTCTTAAAGGAAAAAAGAATATATATTAGCATATAAAGGTCTTAGGGAAAGGCTTTGCAGACAGAGTATAGTAATAATTAAGGACCCTAGGGAAAGGGATCTCTGAAGGTAACCCATAAAAAATATAATAATAATTAATATCCTTAGGGAAAAGGGATATAAAATCTCCACAAAACCCATAAGAAACCTCAAAACTTATAATATATTTAAGAGATTAAGATCCTTAATAAAAAGAATTAAGGTTATATTTTATATTTTTGGTTAGGAAATAATTATAATAATAAAAAAAAAAAGAAAAAATCTTGGCCAAACTAGTCCTGCACCAATATATAGTCCTGATCCTCTCCTGGCAGCTCCTGCGCCTCCTATCAGGGCTCCACTTCCTCTCTGACCAGCTCCATTCGCCGCGGCAGCCTGGTGAAGCGCAGCCTGTAGGGAGGAGGAGTCAGGGTGATGCCACTCTCACCCGCCATGTCCACGTCCTGGCTGCTGGGCGCCAGCTCCAGGTGGAAGCGCCTCAGGATGCGGCCGGCGAAGAGGGTGAGCATCATGCGGGCCAGCTCGTCGCCGGGACACATCCGCTTGCCCGTCTGGAAGGGAATAAACTGCGGAGGCGCCACATAGCCTCCGTCGGGACCCAGGAACCGCTCCGGCCGGAACTCCTCCGGCTGGGGAAAGGCCTTGGGATCCATGTGGATGGCCCACTGCAGGGAGACGATCATGGTGCCGGCCTTGATGCGATAGTCGCCGACGGTGAAGTCCCGCGCGCAGCCATGCGGGATGCCCAGCGGCACCACGCTGCGGATGCGCTGCGTCTCCGCGAGGCAGGCCCGCAGGTAGGCCAGCGGCTCCAGCTCCTCCAGCGAGGGCGTGGCGCCCAGGGGCAGGAGCAGCTCGTGGAGCCGGCGCTGGCAGGCCTGCTCGCGGGCCATGTACAGTAGGAACCAGCGGAGGGTGGCCAGGGCGGTGTCCACGCCGGCGCCGTAGAGATCGGCGAGCAGGTGACGCAGCTGCTCGTCGCAGTAGAGCTGCGACGTGGGCACCTTCTCGATGAGGAAGTGCTCCAGGATGCAGCGCGGCTGGTACTTGTCCGGGTCCTCCTCTATCCAGTAATCCTCGCTGCCCTCCTCGCCTTCCAGCTCCTGCTGCTGGTCCTCTGCCTCCTCCTGCTCCTCAGGCTCCTCTGCCAGCTCGGGCGCCTCTGACTCCAGCTCCTGCACCTTCTCTATCTCCGTTTTCTCCTCGACAGGATGGGCCTCCGCCTGCTCCCTCTCCCACTGCTCCCTCTCCATCTGCCACTCCTGACGCCTCCGCTCCTGGCGCTCCTTGTGCAGCGCCAGCTGCTCCTCCAGCCGCTCGGAGCAGGCGGCCGCTATGCGATCATAGATGGCATGCGTCTTGGCCTTGCCCTCCAGCAGGAACCGGATGTTGCGCGCATTCCCCGGCAGGCGTCGCAGCCAGGGCAGGAAGTTCACGACTCCGGAGACTCCGATCAGCTTGACGCCGTGCTCCTGCAGCCGCTGCAAGTACAGCCAGTCGGGGTCATCCCGGGCATAGGTGATCCCGAACACCAGATCGTTGACGATGTTGCCCAGCGAGTGATGGAGCGCCGGCTGCGGGTCGAACTCCGAGCCGGGGCTCTGGTCAGCTTCCGCTGAGAAGAGCTGGAAGGTGGAGGGAGGTTCAGGGTATTGAAAAGGAGGTTTAATTCATTCTTAAAGGGTTCCTTGAGAACTTCCCTTTTTAGAGTGAAAAGTTACTTAAGAAATTAATGTTAGAATGAAAAGATCCTTAGTGTCTCAAGACTCAGGGCACAAGTTTTCATTAATTAGAGACTTCATTAGAACCTTGTGTTTTTTGATTAGGATTTTTTTCCTAGTGCGACTACGGTCACACTGACTTAAAAGGTAAACAACACAAGGAAAAGTGTCGAAATCTGCTTTTACCGAGGAAATGACAGAGGTTTAAATAGAAAGTG
>JAEIIF010025597.1:0-20579 GCA_018874455.1 Drosophila trapezifrons
ACGAAAAAGCGAGGATCCCTATCCCTCTCTAACCGCTGACGAACGATCTTTCTATCTCTCTCGCTCTCAGCGCGCTCGCACAAATTTGTGCATTCTATGGAATCCCTATGGAATCCCTATGGAATCCCCATGGAATCCCTATGGAATCCCTATTTTTTTAAACGACTCTATAACAGAATAGTTGCACGCTGAAAAAATAGGGTTCTTAAATGTCCTTCAAGTTGAGATGAGAAGGGTATTACATTTTTATAGACTGGTTTATTACTTGAAACACAAGAAAAGATATAAGTTCTCATATTAAGAGCTTGTTTAGTATATTATTGCAATAATAATATTCAAAGGCTCAATAGAATTATTTTAAATTGTTTTAATAAAAATTTTAAAAACCAAAAGTTTGTTTTTAAAAATTTATTTCCGGAATAACATTTGTGCAAGCATATTTTCAATAAATATGCAATCTTTAATAAGAAAAAAAGTGCTAAAAAAATAGATTTATATTATTAAACACCCTTTTTTTCCCCTCAGTGTTACCATACCCTTTATTCAGCATCCCAGGCTTCTCCCTCGCAAATTGGGCGGCTCATTGAAATGCATTTGCGGCAAGTTGCAGGAAATTGAGAGACAATTAACCTGATTAGCGTGTGCCCGGTAACTTTCGTGTCACAGCGACTACTGTGCGGCGATAGCGGTACATTTTGTATCGTTAGTGGGCCCAGTTCCTCCGATTTACCCCCCATTTCCGTTGCTTTTTCTGAGTCAGTGTGCCCGGCCAGATCATTAATCAAAGCCCCGGCCTGGTCGGCAGCGGCAGCGGCATCGGGAGCACAGCACGGATACGTAATTTAGTAGCCATAAATAAAAGAAACTACGAACTGTGCGAGCTACGAGCTGCGAGTGAAATTGAAATGTTTAAGCGATGAGACAAATGCTCGACTTGATTTGGTAGAGCTTCAGCTTTCTGCCAGCCGCTGCCTGGCGCTGAAATTAATGACGTTTCGCATGTATTTGGATGTTGTTTATAAAAACAGCATTCAATTTGCATTAACAATTGGCAATTGATTGATGGCCGCAACGAAAGTGGTTCGATGGGACCCAAAAATCACAAAAACAAAATAGCAGCAACCCACGCAGCAAAAGAAAGACGAAAAAAACCGACAGAAAGGCCGGCAAACATTTCACACCCAAACAAAAGACTCAGGCAACGAACGCGATCCATCGATGCCGCAATCCATCGGAGCATGGAATATGTTTTACTGGCCTTTCTTTATGGCGTCAATAGAACATAAAATCCGCATCATAAACTTACTCTTCGCATTTTTTAGGGGGGCAGTGAAAGTCTCTCTCTCTCTGACTCTGTGCGTTATTGTCAACGTGCTAACAGATCTTCGGGTAAATAGTAAAAACCAAAATTATTGCCAAAATAAAACAGGCGGACACAGTCAGCCAGCCGGCGGAGATTATCGCGTTTGTTTTGTAATTTCAATTAAATAGACAAGAAATATAAACTTTTTAAGGCCTGGCATTTAATTAAAACATGTCATGGCATTTATGATGGGTGGGCGAGTGCGAGTGTGAGTGTGTGGCGTGTCATGCGTAATAAACAAAGGCAAAAGACATCAGCAACGTCAGCGGGACAGCAGCGACACAGCAGCAACATCAGCAACTAAAGCAAGTGACAGCCAGCAGCAGCAGCAACGGCGGCACTGGGAAAAAGTGTTAAAGAAAAGCCCCCGAGGCTCAGAGCTCCGGAATTTCTATAGAAGTGAAATTTCTGCCATGCCTAGACGAGCGTGTGTGAGTGTGTGAGAACCGCAAGGCAATTAATTTGCGGCGAATACCCTGGACTCGGACATATATAAGAATAAGCTGAATTGGGGGTCTTATAAATATAATAAATAAAGTTATATTACTTTACTTTATATTTCTTTTGAATTTAAATTTAAATTTGCGTTTAGTAGTTTTGGGAATATGTTTTTCCCTGAGTTATAATTACACCTATTTCCACTTGATCAATATTCAAAAAAATATTATTGTTCTAGCTTGAATCTAAATGGATTTTATATTATTTTTTATATTTCAGAAAATAGTTTGGTTAATTTATCTAAAATTCAGTTCTTTTTTAGGGTACCTCCACTTCCACCACTCTCCCTCGAATTCTGTTTTTTTTCAGCAGCCAAGTTTTGCGGTAGCAAAAAAACATTTTATAAATTAGAGCAACACTTGCTGTGCTGCCACTGGCTCTGGTTGTTGCTTTTGTTGTTGTTGTTGCTATAAGCTGCTGAAGTTGTTGCTTTTATTGTTTTATAGTTGTTGTTGCTGCTGGCAGACAGTGGCCGCACCTTGCATGCGAAAATCTTTTCACGCCTCGGGCCAAGCAACATGCGAAAAACTAATTTCGGTGCACACATCGTTTGTCTTGGCTCTCCATGCCGGAAGATGTTTCAATTTTGTGAAAAATCGCAACAATTAAATGATTCAGGTGCCCCGGATTTCTACTCTGTAATCTTTGTGGCCGACTTAGCAATGAATTTTCGAAGAAAATATAGATGGGTTTCCACGATCTGTTGGGTATTTTTATAAACTTTCATAATTATTAGCCTTTTAATCTTTTATAAATAAAAGAACAGGTGATTTTGTAAGATTAATATTGTAATAAATATAATACAAGAAAATGTAGTATGCATATTATCTATAAAAGTAATTTATTATACAGGTTAAAAGTGTTAGTTTAAACAAATACAAATAGATTTCCTCTTATATGCTCACTTAATATTCCCAAAATTTTATTAATTGAATAATAATGATTAAATTGATCTCAAAATATTTTCGAAGATCACGACATACCTTTTTTTGTAGCTCTGATGCATAGAATTTACACAAATAATTTAAAAAGAATTATTCAGTTTTGTAAAGATCAAGTCGAACATGAATTTAATTATTTTCCGCGCAGTATTTTATCGACTGATCGCGTCGATGACATCATTTCAGTTCCAGTGATATTGAGCCTCAACAGCCTATGCATAATTTGTCTGAAAATGGTCAGAAGACATTTAACCATTGAAGCTGGACATAAATCTTGGGATTTGTGGGATTGTCACTGGCCAGTCGCTGACAAATCAATCAATTCCAGAGGACAGATCGAATCGAATTGAAAAGTTGCTCGATCGGATACGAATTTAGATTCAGATTCAGATTAGAAGCTAGTTTTCGTCACGCTCGACAGCGTTTTTCCGAGCAAACAAATGACGCTGCGCTGCGTAATTGATGGATTTGCCTAAATAAAGAAAATACTAGCTGAGTGAGCGGTAAGCGGCAAACGCAAAACGCTTTTCCAGCAGGTGAAATTTCCATCCGTTATTAATGATGATGACTCTTTGCGCTGGCGCAAATATTTGACCAACACTAGAAAACCGTACTAGTGGCAAAAGCCAGATGTGTAAGCGCAAACTGACCCACAAAACAGAAAAAAGCCGCTCTCCACCGCAGTTTCCCAAACGTTTATAATGAAAACTGCACAGCGCCCTGCGGCGACCTACAAAAAAATATTAAAAAAAAAATAAAGAAAGAAAAATGCACAACGAAACGGCAGGAAAACCTGAGCGCTGAGCGCCATAATTTAGCCAATATCCAACACTTGTGCAATTTCATAAAGCATTTTAGCCCAGTGGCCACAAAAAGCCACACAGTTGCCACACATTTCCGCGTAATCATCATAATTTTTCGTGTTTTTCATTTTTATGAATCTGTTGATTTAATGCCATCGAGCCTGCGCCCCAGACAGAAAAGAAATACCATTTGGCACGCCGCATAAAATGGCACATTAAAACACATTTCAATTTGGACAACGGATTGATGACGGCGAATGGCTATATTATTTTCTTTTTCGATTTCTAGCACTGAAAAATAATTAATAATTGAATTCATATTTTTTAAGTATTTAAAATATTATATAATAAAAGTTTATACCATTTATATTTTATTTATAGAAGCTCATGTAATTTTTTTCAATCCTAACTTCCCTTATTTTGGATGTTCTTTATAAAATAATAAAATTATTGTGGTTTTTCTGTCTTCATTAATCTACTTACGTCTAGTTTCTGAACCTTTTCGAAAACTTACTTACTTACTACTAATTTACTTAGTTAATTTCTATTTATAAACTATTTTTTAAGGTACAAAATGGTTTTTTTATTAACAAAATGAAGGGGTACTTACAGATGAAAATTTTAGAAAAAAAAAAAATGCATAAAAAGATGTTTTTTGTGGTAATAATTGGTAATAATTATTCCAACAAAATATCTGACATTTTAAAGCAAAATAAAATATATAGAGTTGGGTATATTTTATTTGTTCAGCTAAATGATTACGTAACTGTCTATTTTTCAACTAACTGATTACGTAATAAAAATAAAAACCGACTTTGATCTTAAAACATCTTCTTCGTTTTGGCTTCACTTAATGATTTTTCTATTTAATTACACATGATGTGCCCACGGAATACCTCAATTAATGGATTACTGATGCCGAATAAGAACAGATTGACCCACATTTCATGTAGTTGTTTTTTTTTTTTTTTCCTTTTTTATTGGACTTACTCAGTGTCTGGGCTCAGAGACTTGTCAATTATCAAGGCGATGATCAACGGGCTTTGCTTTGCCTGGCGACTGGCAGAATTATTATGTAACTTTTGGCATATTAAAGTGATTTATGGCCCGTGGCATTGGCCATCGGCCCGAGCCCGATCTCTTGCTCTTGGCTTCGTTTTCATCTATGCCAGCCTTCCTCCGACTTCCTGCCCAGCTTCAGCTCCAGCTCCAGCTCCAGCTCCGTTGTCCATTTGTCCGTCTTTCTTTTTGAGGAGAACTTTTCACATGCGGGACGGATGGCGGCGAGATGATGTCTTGAACTTTTGGGGGCGCAAAGTCGCAGCCATTTATTATCGGCGGTAAAAGTTTTTCGGGGCTGAAACATTTTACAGTTGTGTGTCATGAACTTTAATGTTTAGCATGTGTTTGTTGCCGTGTTGTTGCTATTACAAAAGTTGCCGTTGCCGCTGCAGTGTTGTTGTAGGTGTAGGTGTAGGTGTTTGTTGTGCTGCCTTTATGCAGCTCCATGCAGTCCGCCAATATGTTTAAATGTGAGCAGTTCATGGGAACAGCGCGCGGACGAGAAAGTCGCTTGATTTAGGTGTCTGATGGGGTCAGCCGCCTAAAAAGAGCCAGCAAAAAACCATCGTCCATTCGGGCTGACATTTCTGGGTTAATGCGACGATTTTTGCACCAAAATGTCAGTCGCGCTGCAATTAAAGCCACGTTTAATAACTCAATCAAAAATCGGTCCAAAGTGACCCTCGTTAAACGGGTTGGATTGATGGGGCAGCCCTTTGCCCCGATCCATTATTAATTGCCGCCTTTTATGAAAGTGTAAGCCAAGCCAAATCACGAACACTTACCTACCTACCGCCTTTAGCTGTTTTTTATTATTTTTTATTTATTTTATTTTTTTTGTCTAACTGCCGCAGCGTGTGAACATGATCACAGCCACAAAACTGATGGCGCTGCCTGCTCACCGCAACTACAACTTTGTGATCTTAATTCAAAATAATATATATATAATATGTACAAATGGCCATAATTAAGGTTCAAATAGTGGCCTAAATGCTCTTTAAGAAACAATGGGGAGAAACTATTGGTGCAATTTCTTTGTTTATTATGATTATAATATTTAAGAAATTGTTTAGAGTAATAGATTCAAAATTTAATTATTTAAAATGGTATTTGTGCTGTTCATTACCATTACAAAATCGTTGAAAAAAAATCTTTAAGTGGCTATCTAAGTGTTCAGCCTGAAATTATGAGGAAACCCCGAAATGTAGGTATTATATAAGACGTATTATTAATAAATAAATGTGTAACTTAAGTCCTCCTTAGACTACTGTTACCATATCCTATAAATAAAATATCCTTATTACAAATTGAGTATCCCCTAATTGTATTAAATATAAGTTTAATATTTAATGAATTTTTTATCTTCGCTTTAATATTAATTACTTAAACACTCAACTTCCTTGCTGCTTAATTCAAATTAAACTTAATTATACAAGGATTAATAGGAAGTTCTTAAAGATCACTTTGTTTTTGAACCATAAAAAAAGGGTTTTAATTCTACCTATTAAAAAATAAAACCGTAAACCTTCCAAAAGAAGAACTAGAGTGAAACATTGACTAATAAATAATCCTTATATGCCCCTCGCCAACCTTAATTCACTTTCCCAAGTCCTTCTTACCCAAACCCCCCTTAAAAATCAACTAACCCCTCTTAGTACCTAGTGTATGCCTCAACTAAGTCACAATAAAACCAAAACAGCGACTAAATTTCTCACAGGTTTGTAATTTAAGAGTGCCGCCGCAAAAACAAAAAACAAAAAACAAACAACCGGCAGGCAACGACATATCCGTACCCACGACAGCAACGGCGGCGATCACCACAAACTAATTGCAAAGTTTAAATGCGATACTTTTATGCATTTTAAATATTTCAATTAGTCGGCGCAGTCGAGGCAGCCAGGGATTGAAAGCCGAGAGACCCGAAAATGAAATGGAAATGGCAGAAAGAAAGTGCAAACTGCGAAATGCAAAAGGCACAAAAGACAGAAAAACGGACAGACACAAAAGCGTGGGGCGCCAGCGAATAAAGTAAAAAGTGTTTACACGATCGAAAAGGAGAGGTTTGCTTAACCCCGTGGCCGAGAGTGAATATTGGCAAATTTATGAACTTTAAGCTGCATTTATGCGTGCGGCTTATAAGCAATAAAGGTAACTTAGTGCCAACAATGTCATAAAGGCCGCTGTCACATAAACAACGCCGCAACGGCCACAATTGGCCAGTTGGCCGGAATCAATATACGAATTTATATGCAGAAACTAAAAAAGCGTAGCATCGCCAAAAGCGAAAACAAAATTAATAATCACAAGAATTTCACTTTTCACGCAACGACAGCAGCATCAGCAGCAACAGCAGCAGCAGCTCCGGACACAGCAGCAACATCATCGGCATCGTCTGCCTTGTCACCCACAAAATAAAACAAAATAAATGCGAAAAAGAATAGCCGAAGTTTGGTTACCCTTTTTTAATGTTTATAATATTGTGTGGAAGATTTCTTACTTTTAGAATTAGTACCAAAGCTTATCAATTCCTTGAGCATATTTTTGACTGCATAAATACATATTTTTTAAGGTTCTGCAACAATTAAAAATACTGCTCTAGAAGGGGTGGCATATTCCTAACTATTATCTTATTATCCTCTAATTTATGGAGGGAATCGGGTATAAAAACTTAAAACTTACATGGAAGAATGCACAAGAAAATATTACTAGTTCAAGCACCCAATGTTGTCTCCCACCTTTGTATCTAAAAACTCTCACATTTATAATTAAATAAAACAAAATGAATCTTTAGTTAGAACCTCTCAAATTCGTGACAATCTCTTTCCTTTAACATTTAGTAAGATATATTTAATACAACACCCTGTCCGGTGAGAGGGTATAAACAGCTGGCGTCCAAGTGAAGCGCTTGGGAATACAGTTGCATAAATTTATTGAAATTTGCATTTCGGACTTCGGCGCTTTTGCTGCAGTTACTCTCCGCCTGCCGTCGCAGCGACCGCCTGTGCCGTGGTTTGGCCTATAAAAAATATGGCATCGATTGATCGCAACGCAAGATATTTCAATTAGCGTAAATACATTTTTTTCGTTGTTGGATGGGACGCCGATCGAACGGACGGACGGAGACACGCACAGCGCCTTCCATGAAAGAGAAATCGATGATGTTCGGAAATGGACAGACGACCCAATCGACCCAGCTCGGAGAGATGTTTACATTTTGGGTGCCTTACGGTGCGTAGATTAACTTATGGTCGTGTCGCCTCAATAATGGCCACTGATATCGAGCTTCCGATCTATGCAAATTTCCCTACTCGTTAGTTAGAGACAAATATAGGCAGGTTACTCGTTTTGGGAATGGGTTTGTCTGTGATTTTTCCCAGGATCCATCGATCGCCATTCGTTTCTGTTACTAATATATATATATATATATATGTATATATTGCAAATCATGCGAACACAATCTGGTCATAGATCTATGATAACAGGCGAGTGTGTGTAACGGTCGGTGGGAAAGACAGCACTCATTAGGGATCCTCTGGCGTGATGGTCACACGCATCTGCTTCATGCCCCGCAGGATGACCACGTCCAGGGTTTTGCTGTTGTCGGCTAGCACATCGTACACATCCGAGGAGTTCTTGATCTCCTTCTTGTTGATGTGGGTCACTATGTCGCCGGGCTGCAGGCCGCCGCTGGAAATGGGAAGAAAGGGGAATATAATTTAGAGATTTTGTGAAGAAAATATAACATTAGATCCTTTTCTTAAATATTCTTTAAGAGCTTCAGACTCTAGAAGCCTTAATTACTTGGCAATTAACCCACCTGTGCGCCGGTGATCCCACAATGACCTTCCACACCAGAACACCGTGCGTGAGGTTGCTGGGCATGTTCTGGCTACGGGACTTCAGCTCGAACAGTATATCCGGGGTGAGCGTGAGCATGGTGATGCCCATGTAGCGCTTCACCGGATATCCCGTCTTGTAAGCCGAACCCTTCTTACGCCGCTCGGCCGCCCGCTCCAGAAAGACCTTCACATAGTCGATGGGAATGGCGAAACTTATGCCGGCCGTCACCTTCATTGAGTTGACGCCAATGGCCTCGCCATCCAGATTGACCAAGGGTCCGCCGGAGTTGCCGAACGTAATCGCAGCATCCGTTTGCAGGTAGTTGATGTCCCTGTTCCGCAGACCAAGTTCCTGGGAAGCGCGTTGCGTGGAGCTGATGACGCCCGCCGTAACCGTATTGCTCAGGGCCAGGGGACTGCCCAAGGCCACCACCCACTCGCCGGATCGGAGGGTGCTGCTCTTGCCCAGCCGCATCACCGACAGGTTGTTCACCTGGAAGAAGAGTTGAATGATTAGATTGCATCCCCAAATAGCGGCTCTCTCTCACCTGAATGCGCAACGTGGCCAGGTCGGAGGTCTGATCCACGTCCTCAATGGTGGCGGGAAAGGTCCTGCCGTCCGAGAGCCGCACCTGCACCATCGTGTGCGGCTTGTTGATCACCACATGGGCGTTGGTCAGGATGAGTCCGTTCTGTTCGATGATAAAACCGGAGCCATTGGAGGCCGTGATGGGCTGACCGCTGAAGTAGTCGAAGTGGCGGGTGTCCTTGATCTCGATGTAGACCACGGAGTCTGCACAGCCGGCGACCACGTCGGCAATGAAGTTGTAGTCGCGCCGCCGGCTGGTCATCGCCCTGGCGGCGGCTATCGTGGGCGTGAGTTCCTCGCTGTTGATCACCAGAGCGCTGGCCACCGCTCCCAGGGAGAAGGGCACAAAGAAGCGGACCAGACTGCGCCATCCGAATGTCCACTGTCCGCTGTCCTTATGCTCATTATTATGGCCATTGTCCTGGCTTCTTCCTTCTCGAGCCGATGATGATGTGTGGCTGCTGCGCTGGAGCAGCGTTTTGGACGTCGTGCAGGGTCTCAGGATAGCCAGCAGCCGGTACGAGCCACGCAGCGTCATCCTGTCTCTCTGTGATGAAATCCTAGCAGAACAAAGTGGAGCAGGGGTCGTCCTTGTTATTGTTATTTAATTTCTGACTTCTCAGTTGACAGCTGATTTCAATTTTGAACATGGTAAAATTATGCAAGGTAGTCTTTTCGTTTGCCGAATCGTTCGGGTTTTAGGGGCCTATTTTGACAGTTTGCTTGTTGTTGTGTGCATGTTACAATTATAATTGTGTCCACCTAATTAAAAGAACATTTAAACTTAAATTAAATCGCCGGAAAAGCAGTGCTTTTAAGTCAGATTTTGTTTAAATACGCCAGAAAAAATGGATATTTTCCCCCAACGCAACAGGTCACACTTAAATAGACCACAGCTATAAAAAAGCTTAAGAACAAATTGCTTGCGTTTTTAAATGCTCTTAATTATTTTCGGTTGATTTCATAGCAGTACTATTTAAAAGCCTGCTGGCAAAAAGTGGCTTGTCAAACGAAACTAATAAACAACAGCGAGCAAAAAAAAAAAAATAAGTCCAACTCTGAGATCCAGCTATTTCCAGCTAGATAAGAGCCAACACTTGAAAAAAGTGGCAGCACTGTGGCCAGCTGTTGCGACTAAAGCTTCTTCCTCCCACCAACACATTTCGCTTTGCATAACAGTTTAGAGAATTATTTAGTTATTATATTAATTAAATTAAAATGTCCAAGGCGGCGGGTAAACTGAAATCCCTGAAAAAGACAGTGGAACGCGTGACGCATACGAGCAAGCTGAGAACGAATATACCCGCGGGAATGGCCGCTGCAGGTCCCCCATTGGGCCCCATGTTGGGACAGGTGAGTGAGCCGGCTTTGTATTTTTCAATTTAATTCCTATTCTGCGTTCCTTGACCCACAGCGCGCCATTAATATTGCTGCCTTTTGCAAGGACTTCAACACCAAGACGGCGGAGATGAAGGAGGGCGTTCCGCTGCCCTGCAGGATCTCCGTGAACAGCGATCGTAGCTACGACCTGGTCGTCCACCATCCGCCGGCCACCTTTTTCCTTAAACAAGCGGCGGGCCTGCAGAGGGGCACGATGACGCCTGGCAAGGAGGTCGCCGGGATGATCACACTCAAGCATTTGTACGAAATTGCCGCCATCAAGATTCAGGATCCGCCAAACGCCCTGCTCACCATGCAGGTAAGTCTTTGAGAAAGTAACTCGTTTAGGACCTGATTAAATATCTCTTAATTCTAGCAAATGTGCGAGATGCTCATCAGCATTGCTCGGACCTGTGGCATCAAGGTGGTAAGGGACATTGATCCGGCGGCCTATGGCGAGTTCCTGGAGGAGCGAAAGATCATTGTGGAGCAGCAGAGACGCGAGCTGCAGGAGAAGCGAGAGGCCAAGATGTTGCGCACGGGCTAGGTTCACTATGAGCACTGTGTTTAATTGTTAAAAATACATTTATACTTAAAGAAACGTCACTTATTCTATGCCAATTCGTTTGCGGTCCTTGGCGGCGTTCTTCTTGCGGCGCTTTTCCAGATGTTTGTTCAGTTTTCCCGTGTTTTTCAGCTGCTCGAATTGGGCCACCAGCTCCTTGGCGCGACGTTCCTCTGTGGAGGGAAAAGTGTTCGTTTAAAATGTGATTATTATTTGTAGATAACTCACTCTTTGTTAGATAGTGCGGCAGCTCTCCTTTGTTGTGCTTCTTCTGGATGGTATCCCGCTCCTTTTTGAGTTGCTTCTGTTTTTTCTGCCACTTTCTGTCCTCCACATTCTTGTTGATCAGTCGCTGCATGGTGTACTTTATCTTGTGCTTCTCCTCGTCATCCGCGACCTCGTCCAGCTGCTTCTTCAGCTGACCCACCTCCTTGTCACGGATTTGCGTGACAAACTGATAGTTTTTCTTAAAGGACTCGGCATTATATGAGCCCGATTTCTCGTCGAATCGCGGGTCACGCAGCTCTGCGGTCTTTTTCCGTTCCACTCGCTGCTCGGCGCCCAAAAAGGGAACCTGTCGTCGGGAGGACATCTCACGGGGTCGGTTTTTGTTGAGACGCTTCAGTTCGGGTTTGGCTTTGGAGTTCTTGGGTCTAGAGGTTTTGCCACCAAGCACAGCCTCCTTATAGACCTTGGCGCCCAGTTCTTCCTTGAGTTTCATTATCTCCTCGAAGGACATGCCTTTGAGGTCCTGGCGAACGGCATTCTGGATAGGTAATATTAAGAAATTATGAACGAATTACGATTACGGAATTTCTTTCAGTAAGACTATTCCTACCTGAGTTTCCTCTTCACTGCTGCTTGCCTCCTGCTCTGAGGCCGATGACAGTTCATCCTCCGATGACATATTTGCCTTAAATTCTCTTAAATCTCTTTCAAATATCAATTTATTTACGTTTTTAATATTTCACGTGTTGGTTTGTTTTCGAAAAATCAGCTGATTCTACCAAGTGTGACCAAAACAAATTTATATCTATGTAATTTTGCGAACCGAAAAAATAGGAAAATATCGCGGTATTTTTCAAGTTTTTGGAGCTGGTCACACTTTTTTAAATTTATAATCGAAAAAAATATGTCATTTTCCCTCAAAAATCGAGCAAAATTACGTAATATTTCTGTCAAAATCGGTAAAAATTACACAATTTTCGTTCAAATATCGATACCTTATCGAATATCGAAAAGCTTAGCGCAGACTCAAACCGAATTATAATGTTAATCAACACTGAAAATAAGTAACCGAAATATTTAAATTTATATTAAAAATAAACAAAATAATGAAAACAATTAGTGTTTATTGCTTTTAATAATTTAATCAAAAATATAATTTAATGTATATTGAATATAAAAGAAAAATTTTAATCCAGTAAAATCAATAAAAACTAATTAATGAATATTATTAATGCAACAAAATGAGTAACTAGGAAATATTAACTTTAAACATTCAATTCGGAGTCCCTCTCCACAAAAAAAAGAAAACACATAGTTTAGAGTAATTCCCAATGGTGTGATTTTTATTTTTGATTCAATTGCAAGTCTTACATAGTTAGGTAAACAAATGTGAATAACTCTTAGATCGTTGTGGGAACAGAAACAGGCAACGAAACTCCGAAGGAATATACACAATTAATTGTCACAACTAAACAAATGTGTGTGTGGACTTTTGAATCGGTCTGGATTTTTTGATTTTGATTTTCAAGCGAGCGGCACACAGTAACTAGAAAAATAGTTGCAAAACTTTATCTTTTGTTGGACATTTAGTAGCCAAAAATTTGATTAGCACACGCAGACCAGTAATAAAAATAATGAGATGCCCTTAAACACGTTTAGTCTAAGCAATTCAGTTATAGTTACATTAGTCACATGTAAATATTTCATATATAGGTTCCGTATATATTATATTTAGTTTATGTTTATGTTTACTTTTATGCTCTATAGTATATAGTTTGCTTTGTACACGTACACACAGATAAAGTAAACTTCATTGCAACAACTAGGAGAGTGTGGGACCGGATTATTCGTATTTAACCGAGTGCGATTATTATTTGCCAAATATATATCGTATTCCGTATTTCGTATTCGTATTTTGTTTGAGTTCGAGTTCAAAAATTGACTGCTGTCGTCTATCTTTAGGCTAATATTTATATTTATACAATCCAAACATAGTACGAAATGTTTTCTCATCCATTCCCTGTTTACTCAGAGTTCAATTAATCCATATTTGTGCTGTGCTCACAATCGAGTTGCTTCTTTTGTGGGAAATATCATATAATATTGCTATAGTTTGCTACGTAAATACAATACGTTTAGCACTCGTTCTGTGCATACAAATATTAGTTATTAATTAGTAGTCATTAGTTTATTAGTAGAGCTATAAAGTAGATCTCAAGCCGATCACAGGCGAGGACTAGTGGTGATCACTGTCGTCTCTATTTCCGATTCCCGATTCCTGATGCCCGATGCCTGCTGGAATTGAAGGTAGCCTCTCACAAATTCTCCCTAAATGGGGTTTGTTTTTCTTTTTTCTATAGTATTTCATACGTTTGACTAGCACGATTTGGTTAGGGTGACTACGTACACTCTTAGCTAGTTTAGTTGGATCTACTTAGTTAGTTTTGCTTCGCGGTTTACAATCACCTAAAAGCGACAGACACATCTATATATATAGAGTATATAGCATATATTCGTAGAGCGATAGAGAGATAGAGAGAGAGAGATAGGGGATAGTATCCGACAAAAGGTTCAACCCGGGGGCTTCGCACCTTCGGGACCTTAAATAGATCACATATTTTGACATTCACTTATGCTTAATATTGCAACTGCATTTGCTTCTGCCTAATGCTCGTCCTCTTGTATATGGATAGTTATAGTACTTAAAACATATATCAAACATATACATACACCCTTTGTTCACGAATTTTCTATTCCGGTTATATTTTTCTTTTATTTTTTATGGGTAGACTTGCACTTTTTCTTAATATTCTTCGTTTTGATTGGACTTTACAATATGCTTAAGAGAAAATTCTTGTAATTTTGTATTTAAACATATAAGTTCTGTTCCTAAAAACTTTACAAAATTAAATATCTCTTGAAAAGTAATAAATAAACCCACAATCATTAATAACCTTCCGAAACGCTGATGAATTTCATTAAAAAAACCTCTTTGTCCCTCGAAAAAGTGCCATTTTACCAACAAAAAACTGCCAGAACCTAATCGGATTGGAATACGTGAACATGGCCAATAGATACAGGTAGGAGCAACAAGTTAGTGTGAATTTTGTTTGCAAAAATCGACGCCAATTAGAACTCGGTCAGCCCCCCTCCGCACTTGTGGTCAGTCTCACTGCCCGCCGTGCTGGAGGGGGTCGCCATATTCTAATTGGACGGCTTTCGTCATAAGAGCGCGCACAGCTTGGAGCGCTTCTTGGACTTGTCCCCCATCTGGACCTGGCCAGCAGCGGCCCCGCCGGCGGACGAGGTGGACGAGGAGGCGGACATGCGGCCCATGCTGCCCGAGGCCTGCGGTTGCGACGGACTCGTCGGGCTCTTGTCTTCAATATCCTCGCTGACATGGGACTCCAAAAGCTTGAGCGAGGTCTTCGGCTTGGAGCCATCCATGCTGTTGTAGAGCGTCTTCGAGAGCTTCGAGCGGACCGCCTTGCCCAGGGCCCCCGTCTTCTTCATGCTCAGCCGGGAGCCGCTGCGCTGGTGCTCTGGCGTGTGGCTGTCCTCGCTGCCATGCTGCGACTGTGACTGCTGATTGCAGTTGAGCGTGGTCACCGTGAACTCGATGTCCTTGATCTCCTCATCCTCACAGGCAGCAAACTCCTCCACCGGCTTGTCAATGGTGTCATGATCGATCCAGGTGAGGCCCATTTCCACTTTCTCGGCCAAATCCTGCCAGTTGCGCCGATTCTCCATAGTGCCCTCGTACAGGGGTGTAATCCAGGGAAAGGTGTCGCAGAGGACTCTGTATAGTGGCAGGCAGATCACGTCAATGAAGCCCACCTGCATCTTGGGCAGCTCGTCCTTGCGCTCTCTTTAAAAAGTATGGTTAATAAAGGAAAATATTATATGCATGTAGAACAGAGCTGCCCATGTAGAGCACCTAGGGGTAGGAAGCTCACGAAGCTTGCCGAAGCTTGCCGAAGCTTGCCGAAGCTCGCTGAAGCTAACCAAGTCTCTCGGGTGCACTGCTTGGGCAGCTCTGATATAGAATAATAGCGCCACTCACCTGTCCATCATGGCCACTGGCTGTGTGTTGAGCTGCAGCTTCTCGAGATCTCCCTGGTCGAAGAACTCATCTGCCACCAACTTGGCCACCTTGTGCTGCACCTCCCAGGGTTTGGCAATGGCACTCACGTCGCAGGCCGTCATCATCATGCCACACAGTACTGGAAAAATACAGAAAGAGAATTAATTATGAAGTAAATAGCTATACAAATAATTAAATTCCACTCACAATCCTTCTTCTCCTCGCCCTGCCAGTCGAACTCCCCGTTCTCGACCAACTCCAGGAAGGCGTTCCGCTTCTTGAAATACATGGCCAGATCGGTGGACAGAATGGCGCTCTCCACGGTCTTCATCACCGAGCGATAATCCTCGGGTGACAAGGCCTAAAAGCAAGAGCAAACAAAAGGTTTTCGGTTAGAAATAGAAATTCTATTCTTAAATCCCAGATCCCAGAAACACCTGTACCCATGACGTCACCTTAACACTAGACATGTGCTGAAACAGAAGTTCACATCGTATCGGAGTCAAGGTGGACTCACTTTCAGCGATCTTTTGGGTAAATATGAATACTTTTTTTTGGCTAATTGAAGGTCGCTAGCCATTCGTGGATAGAGTATAAAAGTGCGACTGGCCCAGCAGAAGGCATATCAGTTTACCATTGAAGCAAGCAACATGAAGGCATCCACCGCTCTCCTCGTCCTTTCCGCAGCCCTATTCGTGGCTGTAGTCTGGGCCGCTGACACCACCACCACTACGGAATCGAGCGACGCCACCACTACCACCACTACGGCATCCACCACCACGGAATCAACCACAGCCTCAACGTCCTCTTCGTCCTCGGGCACTGGCAAGATCGTGCGGATCAGCAACCTGACGTACTCGGCCACGCGGCGCATCAAGGTCGGCTCAACCACGGCCTCCACCAGTAGCCGTTCCCGCAGTGCCAAGGCCCGCAAGGCCCGCCTGGCTAAGGCCAAGAAGGCCAAGGCTGTGAAGGCCGCCAAGAAGGCCAACAAGCGAAACTTGAAGAGGAACAACCGCAGCGTTCGCGTTGTCCGCGGTTAGGCCGAGCTCTGTTAGCACTTTTCTAATAAAATGTTAAGCTTTTATTTCTTAAAAATCTTACCTGAAATATGTTATTTCCCTCCGAGTTAAGGATCATCACGCACTGATCAAAGTGATGATGCTCCATGGTGCTGGTGGTGTACAAAATGGCCAGTGGGGATTCGGTTTTGGTCTGGAAGGCATTGTTGGTGCCACGATGATCCAAGTCGTGGCACAAACAGGCCACCAGCAGGCCCAGGATTTCCAGATCAGTCATAAAGCGCTCCATCTTGCCGGTTTTTAGCATGGCAAACATGGTTTGGGCCACATTGAGGGCATGCCGCCAATTGTGGTACTTCACAGGGCGATAGTTCTTCCTGACACTTAAAACCCAACGGCAGAGGACCTGAGGCAATTTATATATAATTATTTAGCAACTTAATTTAACTTAAAAGGGGATTTAGTTTAATAGAAACTCACATCGTAGGGTATTTGAAACTGCGAGACCAAGTTGCACTGCATAAACATCCTTAGCACTGCCCTACAAGTATCATCATCCACCAGCTCAAAGTCTAAAACAGGATAAGATTATTAATTAATTATTTAGAAGGGTTTCTAAGAGAGTAATCCCTTACCCGTAAAGGTAAAGCTGTACAGATTGTAGGACTCTGCCTCGGCTATGGCATCCTGGGTAAGCTTTTCCGTCTGATCCTGGCTGGCGGTGGCATGGTAACTGAGGCACTCGAGGGCCACCTTCTGCTTGGCCATCAACTTGCAGGCATTCTCATACATCTGAGTGTTGTGTATGCCCAAGCCGCAGAAGATGGCAAAGGCCTCGAAAATCGAGGCATCCGATTCGGTAAAGGGAACGCCTTTGGCCTATTAAAGTTAAGTAATATTAAAATATTTATTATAATATTATAAAATACCTTTAATTTAATATGAAACAAAGCTCTCAATATATGTAAATATCCTCTTCTGTCTGGACTCACCTTGTTGATCAGCTGAGCGACTCCAATCACCCTCTTGGTGGCATTGACAATGGGCATGCAGAGGATGGCCTGGGTGCTATCGATCTCGCTCTCAGCCCGTATTTGATTATGCTCCCTGACCCACTCATGGACGTCGCAGATGTTGACCGTCTGCCCCGTGGTGGCCACGAATTGGGCTATCTGGGCCAGTGTCGAGGTGCTCAGCTCGCTGATTGAAGGCCGGGAGACATTGGCCGCCTGGTACTCGCCACCGAGCTCGAAGAGCACCGTGAATCGATTGCGCATTTTCTGCCAAAAGTAGAGGGATTCCTTGCCGCAATCGAAATCAATGGAACGGAATCGAGGCGAACTTACCTTCTCCTCGAAGCTGTCGGCGGACTTGATGGCGCGGGTGGCTGGCTGATTGGGCTTCTCAATTATCTTCTCCAAATGGCTCTGTGGATGAGAGGAAACAAGAGAGAGAAGACATTAAGTGGCTGCCACTAATGGAGCTTCTAACGGGCTTTTCCCCCGAGCAGCAGGAGCAGCAATTGCCAACTTGTTGATAAATAGCACTGCACCGCTGGCGCAGCTCTCCTCTGCTCTCTCCTCCCGAGCATAATTAAGCTGACATGTTGCACATGACGGGCATGTCAGCCAAGTTTTCAGAGTCCAGTCCGGCTGCGAGCCCCTGTCCCCCTGGGCCAACTTTATGGGCTAATAAATTGTCCATTACCCGGACATGCATTTGCATTATCAGCTGGGTAATTAGTAAATGGCATTTAACCGAATTAAGCAATCAAGAAGAGCTCTTCACGTATCAAATTATTGATAATAATTTTGGATTGAAGCGAAAGACTTTTGTTTAATTTATAGAAAGGTCGCCGCTCCATTCGGTATTTACGGTCATCGATTGTTCAGATGAGTTAATGCGGCGTTCGGTAATTTAATGCAATGCATTCATCCATCAAATTGGCCGAGCAAAATGTCTTTCCAAATGCCAGCGGCCAGGAGGACATCTGTTTGCCATCCTCTTGGGGGACATTTCATTTAAAAGTTTAATGTGCAATTCCCAAGCGGAGAATATCCTTTGACATTATTCATACGCCCCGCTGGCCAAGGTGGAATATGCAAAACACCATTGTCCATTGTCCTGCCTGCCTGCCCGTGTCCATGTATTTATTGTCCGCATTTTACACATGTAAGTGGAGCCTAATGGATTTTCCCCGGAAGCCCGATTCGTGCGTATAAATAATTGTCCGAATACAATGTATGTACACATTCTGCATTCCTGGGAAATTCAATGGCTTATTTGTAGTGTTCTTCAATTTAGTTGAACAAACATTATTCAATTATTTCAATAATATTGTTCTTCATTGTAAATATTACATGAATGAACTATTTTACAGAGAAAAATGGCTATGGATGGGGTTTTTTATTGATTTTCATATGTAATAATATAAATTAGTGTGGTTTTGGTATTTGGGTTACTAATAAAATAGTAAGCCTCTGGTTTAGTTATAGAAAATTACGTTTTAAATATAGCCAATGCTAGATTACATGTTTTTAATGTAGAATGTTTTCTTTTAGTGTACTTAAATTAATTATAGGAAAAAATATCATACATAACAATGAATAAAATCGAATTATTCTGCTAAAAAATACATATTTAAATAGCTTCAAACCGCAATTGAACAAGCATTGTATAATTATTTTAAGGTAAAGCCATTTAAGTAAAGAAAAACTATCTAAAATTGAGGATGAATTATTAAACCCTTTCTTTTTATTAACTATAAAAACTTCCAGCTGTTTGAAAACATAAAATACTTGCTATTAACAAAATGAAACATCAAAATAAGTTATTACGGTTTGACGTGTTTTGCCTCATGAATTATTCCCTCTGTTCTCCAGCCAACTGTCAGTTCTTGTGTCTAACCTGTTCCAATTTGGCTGATTTATTTACAATTTACAGGAAACTCGGCTGTTGCTGCCAAGAATTTCATAATGGACCGCGACAGTTGAATCAGCAGCCTCCGAATAATGACAGGCAATCAGCGGGAACTTGAGCCGTAATGAAAATTGCCCCGACTTGGGCATAATCTTTCCCCATCCGTATTTTACGTACAAATACCCGTAAACATCTCCCCTTGGCTGCTGTCGGAATTCCACGCAGAATGCCTGACACTTGTTAAAAAAAAAAAAAAAAACTCCCGTGGAAACGTGGCGACGCCCACAGTCACAGTCGTGTCCCCGAACCCGAAGTAACATAATGTAAATTGCACATTTTAATTTCCTTGGGGTCGCCGGGGTGAAAAGTTGACAAACACACAAACAAAATGGCCGACGCGCGGTGGCGTTTAAACAATTTTAATGAAACTGACAGCGGTGGCGGCGACGCAAACACGGATACGGAAATGGAAATATTGGCGGACGGGGCAGAGCGGAGGAGTGACCACAGGCACCGCAGGGCGTCACTTTTTTATTCATGCGCCATATGGAGGCGACAATTTGCGATCGCTTCCACGAAGGCAAGCCAAATCATTTGCATCGAGGACCTTTAACCGCCCGAAAAATGCCAGTAAATTAATTTTAATTCCTCAATCGATGGGAAACGGAAAGAGTGAAGGGGCAGTGGACACCACGAGACATTGAAAAAGTCTCTTAGAGACCTTACTGAGGCCAAAAAAGAGGGAATTTACCGCAGGATAAATATTTTATCAGGTTTACAGGCTGTTTGAAAAATATAAAAAAAAGGTTACCAGAATCTATTGGTCTTTAAATTTTATATATACATATCTGCCTTTCTTATTTATTATTTTGAGTATGTTAAGGTTTGAATAGATTTCTTCCCAGTGTAATAACTCACCGCTTCGCAACAGTCGAGGTCCACGAGAAACACCGAGCAGCGTTCGCACTTGAGGAGCTCTCTGGCCTCGGTCATGATTTTGGTGACAAGACACTCGAGGTTGTTCTGCTCCTCGAAGATGCTGCGAGCCAGATTGAGGAGGATTTGGTTGCGTCGGTACTCCTGGACGGACATCTCGAAGAGCTGGGCATTCTGGATGCCAATGCCACAGAAGGTGAGATAGCGACGAAAGATTTCCACGTCATGTTCGTCGAACTCCATGCAGCCTGAGAAGGAGAAGGGATAATAATTAAAAAATAAATAGAAACAATGTTCACACATGAACACGTATGTATGTATATATATGTATGTATATATACAAAACTATA
>JAEIIF010025603.1:0-10584 GCA_018874455.1 Drosophila trapezifrons
GTGTTAACACCCCTAGGAAATAATTGATAATTAAAAAAGGATCCTCTAGGAAAGATTCGAGTTATTAAAAGTTCTGGAAGACCAAAAAAGACTATACCCCTAAAGTTGTTACAAGTTCCTCAAGGTTCCAGGAAGGGTTAACCCCTAGGAAATAATTTAAGTTAAAACAGGATCCTCTAAGAAAGATCAAGGAAGCCTTTCAGTGACCTGCCTTTGACCACAACTATCTGAACTATAGGTAGCTATCATATAGGTATATCCTTTGTCTGGACCTCTGACCACTTACGTTCAATGTCGATATGCGTGCCGGACTGATCGGAGCCATGGATATTCTCGGCGATGCAGGAGTAGGAGCCACGGTTCTCGGGATTGGCTGCATAGATGGTCAACACATTGCCGCTGACATGGACGTTTCTGGCCATCTGGTCGTGCACCTTGGTCCACTTCACCGATGGATGTGGCGTGCCGCTGGCCTGGCAGGTGACGCTGAGGTCGCGACCCTGCTCCACCACGATCATGCTCTCCAAGGGTACGATCACGGGGCCAGATCTGTGGGGATAAACCATTAATGAAATACACTGATAGAGAGACACACTAGCTGGACTCCTCACCCATCGACAATTGGTGGCTGGTGGCGTGGCTCGATGTAGACGCGGGCGTCGGCGGTGAAGTTCTGACGGGTGCGAGGATCGAAGGCGAAACAGGTGTAGGTGCCGGAGTCGCGATCACTGGCATCCCGGATCTCCAGCGTGTTGCCGCTGATGTAGAGGTTGCGCTGCGCCGAACCAGAGGAAAGGGGATAGCCCTCGTGCGACCACTCGTACCGGAGGGAGGCTGCACTCGTCATCTGGCAGTTGAGCACGAAGGTGTCACCGGCCAGGCCGTTGTACTCCTCCGGCTGGATGTAGAGGCGGTCACGTGGCGGCGGCGGCTGGGGGGCACTGCTCTGGACATAGACCTGGACGTACTTCTCGTCGCGACTGAGGCTATTCACCGCCTGACAGCGGTAACGTCCCTCGTCGGTCTTCCTTGGCGAATCGAAGATCAGGCGGCTGCCAGAGGTGCGGGTGTGCGCCTCTCGCTGGCCATCGACCAGTGTCCAGGTGACGGTCGGCGTCGGATTGCCCTCCACCTCGCAGTTGATCTCGCTCTGCTGGTACTCCTCGAAGGTCACATGGTTCGGCAGGTTGACGATCTGGGCCGGCTTCCGCTGGCTCTCGGCTGCAGATGGAGAATCGTAAGGAGAATCGTAAGGAGAATTGTAAGGAGAATCGTAAGGAGAATCGTAAGTATAATAATATGGAAGGTATAATAACATGGGGATGTCAGGGAAAACCAGGACAGAGGTTACTCTAATCTTTAAATACCATAGCGTGCCAGCATTTCCTTGGCATATCCTTTGGTTAATGAAGGCATTTTTCAATGAATTTATTATTAATATTAATATTAACGATTAGAGAGCAAGGAAACCAGAACTCACGGGTGATGGTGATGGAGACGCGGTCCTCGAACACGTCAGAGGTCTCGTTATTGATGGCCCGACAGGTGTAGGTGCCGGAATCGTCGATCTTCAGGTTGTACAGGTGCAAGACACCGCCACGAACCTCGGACTCCTGGGTCATGTAGCTATTCTCCTTGTGCCAGCTCACGAAGACAGGGTCCTGTGGAGGCAGGAAGTTTGTATTAAGAAGGATTTCATTATTAAATATTAAATATTTCCGGAACTTACATGGGTCAGGCGCATGTAACCGCTACAGCTGAGGGTCAGGGAACCGCCCACGGGCACAATGGTGATCTCCGGCTTGGCTATGGACACAATGATCTGGGTGCCCACCTCATCCTCCACCGGAGGACGCTGTTCCTCGCCATTGTCTATGGACGGAGAAGTTTGGATTAGGCAAGAGCTTTCGCATCCCAGGAAGTTCCCACAAAACTCGGAGTTCCTTACGGCGAGTGAGTAAGGCCTTTATTGGTAAGGTGTTAGTGACAGGTGGTTGCGGTTTAATGACGCCTATCAAAGGACACGACGAGATCGGGGGGGTTTCAGGGTACTACCAACGGAGTTTCCACTCCCGTTGACTCCCTGAGGGGGGGTTAGGACATAAAGACAGTGCGCTTCAGGGCATTAGAACTTTCTATTTTGCACTACTTTTTATTGACTCTAGTTAGTTTTCGTATTTACACAGAATTGTATTAACTTTTGTGGGTTTTTTAATTGAAAAGTAAACTGGAAAACTAATCATCGATCACTAATAGGAGACTAGGGGTTAGTAGGGGTTACGTCTTTCTAGCCAACCTAACCTAGAGAAACGCACTGTGAGATACATGAAGGACACACTGAACAGAGTCTGGGGTTAGTTCGCTATGATCTATGATCTATGAGTATCTACCATAGAGTAGATTCCTCTGAGCCAATTCTCCTTGGCTTTCGTTCTTCGGAGACTGCAGCTAGTAGATAATATAACAGATAATACACACAGAAAGACAGAGACGAAGAGGACTACGCCGGCAAAACTACTTGAGTGAGACAAGTACTAGGACACATAGTGACAGAGACTAACTAGGTTTAGATCACCGAAAGATCACAGACACATATACGTAGAGAAGAGAGAGAGAGAGAGGAGGAGAGGAGGAGACAGGAGCTAGCCCAGTTACAGCGAAACTTCTCACGAACTTCTACTTTTGGGTTTGTAGTTTGTAGTTTGGGTTTTTTTAGACACAGCTCTACACAAATCTAGGCTGGAGAAGTACTTTTGGGAGAGAGTTTGAGTTTTAGGTAGAGTTTTAGGGGTGTGCTGATTTCTTGTCTAGGTGATTGTGTGAGAGACAGAAAGCTACGGTAGTTGTGGTGCCCGGTGGGGGCGACAGGCAGAGTGGATCAGTGGATCAGCGGTTCGGTGGACCGACGGATCTGTGGAGCGAACCTCGGCAGCGGTAGCTCAGCTTGGTTATATTTCCTATGATTCTGTTGTTCTTATATATCTGCAGCGTGTCATTATACGAGATCGTCTCGTTTTCCGCGATATTCAACTGATAGCCCGCGCGATAATCACATTTCTTGGGCGGTTCTTCGATAATGGGCGATGTGTCTAGAATGTGGATGGATGGGAGGATGTTTGTTTGTTGTTGGTGATTGCAATTTCAGATTCAGATTCAGTTTGTTTGGTTTTGGTTTCGATATCGAATTTCAATTAGTTTTGTTTGTCGAGTCGATGATGGCGGAGGAGGAGAAGGTGAAGGAGGAATGACAAAAACAAAGTCCGAGAGAAAGGAGAGAGTAAATAAAAGAGGTAAGAACTGGATGATCGGTGAGCACCGATCATGCGATGCCCGCTACTCAGAGTCGCTCTCTGCACAAAGTCAAGACGTATAACTCTAAATGTATGATCATATTATGACTTACTTATTACCAAAGGACTAGAAACTTTTTATGATCACTCCTTTTGTTTAGAGAGTCGGGCATACCAAAGGATTCGGTTGTAGTTCTTACAGATCCCGAGATACAAGACTATTTTGACAAGCTAATTACCAAAGGTGTTACAACTTTTTATGATGACTCTTCAGGGTAAGAGAATGGGGCATACCAAAGGGTTCGGTTTCAGCTCCCATAGAACCCAAGTTATGGAATTATTTCGTCTTACTTATTACGAAAAGGTTTCGAAACTGTTAATGATCACTCCTCAGGCTAGAAGAGTCGGGCATACCAAAGGGTTCGGGTGTAGTTCCTACAGGTCCCGAGTTATATGACCCTAAGGGGACTTGGCCTTGCTTAGCGAACTCTGAGCGGGCATTGAAGCGCATATATAGACTATGGGATAGGAGAGGCTTCCTTCCGCCTGTTACACACATCTACACGACTACAGTATACCCCGCAACGCTATCCGGAGAGAGAGTATGCCATGTAGCTGGTGCGAGTATGCAGGAGCTGGGCGAGAAGGCCAGTGTGTGAGCGAAGGGATAGCGGTGGTGGTGGTGGATGGATAATGTCGCAGTCTGGACCTGGCGGGGCTCCACTTACCGATGTCGCGACACTGGTCGCCCTTCCAGCGCGGCTTGCACTGGCACTGCACGTATCCGCCGGCGACCAGGCCGCAGGACTCGGTGTTGGCGGCCTCGCAAGGACACTGGCGGCACAGGCCGCTGGCGTCGCTGTAGTGGAGCGGGGCACAGGTCTCGCAGGAGTTGCCCGTGTAGGCGGGCGGACACTGGCACACCTCGATGTCGGCGGCATGCGTGGCGCCGGGCACCGCAATGGACACAGCCGTCTCCAGAATAACGTCACGGATCGAGGTACGATCCGTGGGCACCTTGGGCGTGGCCCGGATCAGGATGGCCTCCAGGTTGGACAGGACGGACATGAAGTCGGAACGGGAGGCGGGCTGCGCGGATCCGCGATCCAGGCGCTGCCAGTGCTCGTCCTCGTGCAGGCGGACGCTGTAGCTCTCGTGCTCGGCCTCGCCCTCGCCGCGGGACCAGATCAGCTTCAGGCCGTTGCCGATGAGGATGACATCGTTGCCGGGATCGTAGGCGCCGAAGGCGGAGATCGCCACCAGGCGGTACTGGAGGAGGCCGCCGTAGGCGAGCAGCTGGTTGCCCAGCAGGCTGCCTCGCAGGCTCCAGTACTTGGGCGTGAAGGACTGATGCGAGTACGTGTACATGTTGGTGGCCAAATCATGCTTCAGGTCCTGCTCCAGGTTGCCCTGGATCTGGCCATTCTCGTCCGTCAGCAGGGGCGGCGTCTGTATAAAGTCCACGGGGATCAGCTGGCGGTAGAGCTCCGCGGAGCTGCACTGGGTGGCCAGGCCGGAGCAGTAGCACTCCTTGCAGCCATCGGGATTGCGGGCGGACAGGCCGTAGGTCCCAGGGCGGCACTGGTCGCACCTATCCCCGATCACGTTCGGCTTGCACTGGCAGTAGTTGTCCCGACAGGCCACGGTGCCCTCCGGCTGGCACCACCTCTCGCACTCTCCGGCCGTCTGGTTGCCGGGACTCGGACTGGGTCGCGGGTACTCGGCTCCGGAGTTGTCCGGCTCGCAGTCGTAGGGAGTGCCGCGGCTCGGGTTGCCCACGTAGCCGGCGACGCAGCGATCGCAGTTGGGTCCCTCGGTGTTGTCGGCGCAGTTCTGGGAGGGGATAGGGAGAGGTTAGCAAGGTTAGCAAGGGAAATGGTGTCTCCTGGTGGCTCCCACTCACCTCACAGTCTCCGGTCTCGCCGTGACACTGGTTGGAGTGTCCGTTGCACTCGCAGGGCACACACAGTCCCAGGTAGAGGCCGTACTCCGGGTCCCGCTTGTAGCCGGGGGCGCAGGTCTCGCAGGAGAGTCCCAGGTAGCCGGGCGGGCAGCGGCACTGCTCCACCTCCCAGGCCCGCTGGCTGCCCACCTTGGTGGCCGTCGCCGTGTCCAGGCTGACCTGCCTGAGGGATCCCTCCTTGGTGCTGGTCGTGTAGGTGGCCTTGATGTAGATGGCCTTGATGTCGCTGAGGGCCATCAGGACGTGCTCCCGGTTGGCGAACTGTCCGTCGTTGCGCTGCCAGGCGCTCTCCTTGATCTCCACGGCATAGGTGTTGGCCACGCTGGGACTCACCTGGGACTTGCGGTAGTGGATGAGCAGCACGTCCTCGCCGCTCTTGATGACCACATCGGGGGCGCTGTTCCGGGACATGATGCCGCTGGGCAGGGGACTGTAGCTGAGGGTGTAGCTCAGCTTGCCGCCGTAGGCGGTCAGCTTGTTGCCCAGGAAGATGGCGGGCAGGCTCCAGTACAAGGTGTCGCCGCCAGGGTCCGCGGATCCCTTGAAGCTCAGCTCCCGATGGACCTCCGAGAAGGTAACGGGCAGGGCATTGTGATAGGGACGCGTGTAGTCATTCACCAGCTCGAAGCCATGGTTCGTGCGGGTCTGGGAGGAGCTGAAGGTGCTGGAGACCTGGTCGCGGTACCAGGAGCTGCTCGAGCAGTCCGCCTGGAGGCCGCTGCAGAAGCACTCCATGCAGCCCGTGTAGGTGAAGGAGTTGAGGTGGAAGCTCTTGGCGGCACAGCTGTCGCACTTGTCGCCGGTCACCAGGTCCTTGCAGTGGCAGGTTCCATCGCTGTTGATGCTCAGCGTTCCGTCCACGTTGCACGTGGAGTCGGGGATCTTGCGGCAGCCTCCGCCGGGCACCAGGGGATCCCCCTGGTAGCCAGCGGCACAGCTCTCGCATCTCCTGCCCGTGTATCCCTCGTAGCAGGCGCAGACCACGTCGCCGTCCGGATTCAGCTGGCAGCCGCTGGCAAAGTTGTTGGGGCCGCTCTGGGGGCAGGGGCACTCCCGGCAGGGGATGCCGCGCCGCGGGTCGCCGTAGCTGCCCGCCGGACAGGGCTCGGGCGTGAAGGGCACACAGTGGCCCAGCCAGGGACCGCCGGGCTGACGGACATAGCCGGGGGCACAGGTCTCGCAGGAGTCGCCAACGTAGCCGGGCGGACAGGAGCACTTCTCCACGAGCGAGGCACTGCCCAGACCCTTGTCCGCGGACCCGGCCGAGTCCAGGGCGATGTTGATCAGGTCCACCTCGCGGGCCGTGCTGTCCAGGTAGCCCAGCCGGATGAGGATGTTGTCGACGTTGGCCAGGATCATCATGATCTCCTCGCGCGTGGCCCGGCGGCCGTCGGGCTTCTGCCAGTCGCCGGGCAGGAAGGGGATGCTCACCTTGTTGTTCTGGCCCGGCTGGGTGCGTGCCCGGTGGGTGAGGGTGAAGCGGTTGCCGGTGATGATCACGTCCGGCCCGTTGATGGGTCTCCCGCTGCCCAGGTAGCTGACCTCGTAGCGCAGGTTCCCCCCATAGGACTTCAGCTGGTTGCCCATGTACTCGTTGGGCAGGGCCAGGTAGGGCGTCTCCCGACCCCCGAAGTGCACGTTCGAGGCCCGGAACTGGACGCCATGGTGCAGGGTCAACAGATCCTGACCCGGGGCCGCATCATTGATCACGATCTGGCGATGGGGACTCAGCTCCACGCTGACCACGCGATGGGACAGGATCGGGGGCTGGATGGCGTAGGTGAAGAGGTTGGCGCTCTCGCAGGCACTGGCCACGCCGAAGCAGAAGCACTTGACGCACTCCTCCGACTTCCTGGCCAGCATATTGAAGAACCCGGCCTCGCAGACGTCGCTCCTTTGCGGCGTCACCGTCACAATGGTGTCCGGGGTGACGAAGGTCGTTCCGCGCGTGTTGATGATCTCGCAGGAGTAGGCGCCACTGTCGCCCGGCCGCATGTCCGGACAGTGGAGGCTGCCAGTGCCGCCGTAGCTCTTGGACTCGCACTTGGCGGGCACATGGCCCCAGTTGAGGCGCCACACGATCGTGGGGGTCGGGGTGCCGGTGGCCACGCAGGTCAGATCCAGGGATTCGCCCTCCAGCAGGCTCTTCACCGGCGGTGGCGGACGGATGGGCATGGGGGCAACTATAAAGGAAGAGTTTCTCAGAAGGGTTTCTTCTACCCTGGAAGAGGGAATCGCTACTTACTGCAACCCACTTCATCGCTGCCGTCCAGGCAGTCGGGCAGATCGTCGCACTGGAAGCTCTTGGGCACACAGTGGCCGCTGCGGCACTGGAACTCGCTGTACTTGCAGGGAGCACCGCTGGGCTCCGGGTCGCAGGAGGCCTCGTCCGAGTTGTCCTCGCAGTCGTTCTCGCCGTCGCAGCGCCAGGTGCGATCGATGCACTTGGAGTTGGCGCACATGAACTGGTTGGGCTGGCACTTCCTGCCCTGGCTGCAGCTCTGCTCGTCCGATCCGTCCGAGCAGTGGGGGATGCCGTCGCAGATGGCCGACTTGTCGATGCACTCGTTGTTCATGCAGGTGGCCTGGTACTCCGTGCAGGCTGAGGAGGGACGGGAGCCGACGTCGTTGTCTTGGATGGAGGAGAAGGTAACTCATTAAAATAAGTTTTATATTAAATTTCTTTAAGAATCAAGTCAGGAGCGGGGCTTGGTCTTACCAGGGCCACGCAGCCAAAGGCGGCAAAGGGATTAGAGATAGAGAAAGGTTATTAAGTATGCTACTAAGATCCTCGCAGGGATCTCCTACCTAGGCCAAAGAACTCTAGACCGATGTGGGGCACCGTGCCGTACCGTATCCGGTTGGAGCGCACCTCCTCGTACTTGTGCTCTCCCCAGGCTGCTTGCAAGGACAGGACATGACAGAGAGACCTTAGATCTCCACCTAGAGGATACCCAAGACTAGGACTCATACTCACAGCGCTCGACGTTGAGGGTGACGGTGACCTGCTGTCCGGGAATGTAGCTGGCATAGCCCACGGCCTCGCAGACATAGGTGCCGGCGTCCTCCACCTGGATAGGGATTATAATAGATAATATAAAGGGTATATAGTCTAGAACTCAGGGCTACTCACGCGTATATTGGGTATCTCCAGGCGGCCCTGGCGATCTGTGAAGCCCGCAGGCAGGGGTCTTCCTCCGGGACGCGACCACTTGACCTTGGCACGGGCAGGACCCTCGTCGCGGCAACGGAAGATCACCTCGCGACCTGCCCAGAAAAAACAGGATGAATAAGGGCAAGGACTCAGGGGAGGAGAGACGAGCTAAGATATAGGAAGGAGGCTTTTTCGGGTACAAGGCTTTACGGGAAACAAGGCTAATATATATATATATATAATACCATATAGATAGAGGCTGGATCAGGGGCTATCAGGGGTTTGAGGAATTTACAGAATTTCGACAGAATGTACAACTCCAACTCCGAGCCAATGGATAGTGCTAGGGTGGTGCCCAGGTGCTGGTCGAGATCACTCGGATCTCTGGACTACGAATGCATAATTGTGTGCGGTGATGGTACATAGTTAGGCCAACTTACCCTCCCTAATATATCCTGCGGTTTTATATATTTATTTTTTATATATTTTATTTATAAGAATTGGGTTTGTTTTAAAGTTGGGTTAAGCATTAACGAGAACAGAGAACGGCAAAACAATTGATATATCTTTCACATTGGGAGAAAACAGAGAAGGATTCGGGGGTTATGTCTCCGCGATACTTACTCTCCTTGATGATCTGACTGTCCGGATAGGTCCTGAGATTCAGCTGGTTCGATCCACGTCCCGGGCTGGGCTCAGCTGTGGAAGAAGGCAGTGCCATTAGGATTTCTCATTAAATATATCTTAAACTTAATCTAAATTTAATTTAATCTTAATTTAAATGTTATGAGAGTGATGGATAGATAGTTCTGTGTGGTAGCCATAGCCCTGGGTCTCAGTTAGTAGCTACATTTCTTGGGGGATAGAGACGGTGTACTGTTATTGAGGGTTTCTCCTTCGGGTTCTCGGGTTCCGTCGGTGCTCTCTCCACTTACGATCGATCTCGTTGCTCATGGGCCCGCAGTCCAGCTCATCGCTGGTGTCGTAGGGACAGTCGATCCTTCCGTTGCAGCGCATGGCCAGGGATATGCAGGGTCCGTTGTCGCACCTGAAGGCCGTCGGCGGACAGAGGATCCTCAGCGGGGTGGCCGGGCTGGTGGTGCTAGTGGTGCTGCTAACCGTGGTGGTTGTGGGCCTGGCCGTGTTGCCCTCGGCCGGATGATGACCTTATGAGGCAGGTTTTGCTTAGCTTTACTCTTGAGGAGTCGTGAGGATGCCCCCCCCGTGATGGTGATGTCGTGACTGGAGTGTCGGGATTAAGGACTTACCGCAGTTGCGCTCATCGGAGCTGTCCCAGCAGTCCGTCTTGCCGTTGCACCGGACCGCGGAGCTCACGCACTGGCCGCTGTCGCAGCGGAACTGGTTCGGCTGGCACTCCAGGCTGCCGGCGCAGTTGGCCTCGTCGGAGCTGTCGCTGCAGTGGGGATAGCCGTCGCAGCGGGCCGATCCCTGGACACAGTCGCCGTTGCTGCAGCGGAACTGGCTCTCGGCACAGCCTGTGAAGGAGCAAGAGGGAGAGTGAGTCAGGGCACCCGGAGTAAGGACTAAAATTCTGCTGCAAATCTAAGTTTAATTTCGGTTTGGAAGTTACAAGTATATATCGAGAAGGTATAAATAAACAGTGCATACAAAGGTTCGAAGCATGCTTAGGATCTAAGGGTATATAAATACCAATAAAGGTACTATCTAGATCAAAAACCAAGAAGGACTCTAGGGATTAAGTAAAGTCGTAACCAATGCAGTTCTGCTCGTCGGAAAAGTCGCGGCAGTCGTAGAAGCCATCGCAGTGCTGCGTTTCGTTAATGCAAAACTGGCGATCGAAGCAGAGGAACTCGTGATCCTTGCACAGGATGCCAGTACCTGGTGGTGGTGAGTACGATATTCGGTGCAGAAACTCAAGTGAATGCAAAATAAAATGATAAATATTCAAAGCGGAGTGGTTACAGAGAGAGAGAAAGATCGTGAGAGACAGAGAAGAGAGAGAGATTAGCAAATGAAAAAAGCACATACGATATTCGAATTGGATGCAGTACGATATACGATATATGGATATATGTGCATAAGGTGACTGTGATCTTATTATAGTGTCATGACACAGGACACAAGTTTTCATTAAATAGAGTTTTCATTAGAGGCTTGATATAGGATTTTACGTAAGTGCGAGCAAGACGACTCTA
>JAEIIF010025673.1:0-10071 GCA_018874455.1 Drosophila trapezifrons
TTCAGTCTGTTCACTTGTGTTCATTCTGTTCAGTCTGTTTACTTGTGTTCATTCTGTTCACTTGTGTTCATTCTGTTCACTTGTGTTCATTCTGTTCAGTCTGTTCACTTGTTTTCATTCAGTTAAGTCTGTTCACTTGTGTTTATTATATTCAGTCTGTTCATTGTGTTCATTCTGTTCACTCTCTAAAAAGTAAGCATTCCTTTATTTTATTTTTCAAGCCACTCTTTTTCCAAGACTTAACGAACAATAATAATAGATCTACAAGGGTACTCCAGCTTCGGTAACCGAAGCTAGCCTTACTTTCTCGTTTAATATATGTATGTCTGTGTGTAGCTTTATATTAAAATCTGGGACCTTTAAAACAATGGGTACTTGGATATTTATCATGTTATTTATATCCATTAATACATTTTATAGAAATATTAACGAAAAAAAGGTAAATATCTGAGTACCCAAGTCCCGTTTTTATTGGCTAACTAACTAAAACGTTTTTAAATGTTGTGAACTTCTACCGGTTACCGGTTCTCTGTCGTGACTTGTTCAGATGTGATTTGTTTGCGAATTTACAAGACTATACTTACATATATGTGAATAATAACCAAACACACTTTGCAGATCTTCAGAGCCTAAAGAGCTGCTGTCCGATGAGCAGGTTGAGAATTTACTCTTAAATCACACGGTGGACGAGCACGGTGCCATTATTGTGGAAGAACTCAAGTCGCCAACAACCACAACAACAACAAGCATGTATCACACACACCAACAACAACAACAACAAAAGCAACAGCAGCAGCAGCAACAACAGCAACAGAAGCAACAGCAACACAGCAATCATCAGGCGCTTAACGTTGTAGGAGCCTTGCTGTTTTGAAACGAACGTTACTGAGCCTCTGATCCTTCGTAGCCAGCCTGATACCCTACACCCGCACTCAGAAACACACATATGTATGTACCTATACACATGTAGCGATGGGAGAGTAGTAGTAGTTCACTGGTTCACTCACTTGCTTACTCTCACAGATGTTCATCCAGTTGTTCATTCAGTTGTTCATCCAGTTGTTCACTCAGTTGTTTAGTTGTTTTGTGGCTCGGTTGTTCACTTAAGCACCATCTGAGTGAACAACTGAACATCTTGCCAACTGAACAGCTGATTGAGTTTGTTCATTCACTGAAAATTAGGCAAATTAACTTGTTCATTTACTGAAAATGAATACCTTACATAGCTACAGTCTAGGGCATGATCTCCTATATTTCACGTTTTTATGGAAAGAGTGATCTATAATATCTTATTATTATTTTGTTGATCTTTGTTTACTCCCATCACTGCTAAATGTGTATACAAATATGTGAATTATGGCAAAATTTTTACTCTATGAGTATTTTGGGCAAAAACAATTAACAATTAGTTAAAAACAAAAAACAAAAAAAAAAAAAAGATGAAAGCGTAGCGTACATATCATTCGAGGCATCAATCTGCAGTAATATTTTACACCTTACATACACACAACACACCAAACTACATACATATGTTCTAATCCTATTTAAAAAACAACAAGATGTGCAATAATTTAGTTGATTTAGATACAAAAATACATAGCAATTAAGAGAGTTACATTTTATGCTGTTTACAAAAAGCAAGAATAACTACAAGCTAGTCAACAAACGAAATCAGTTTAATAGTCTTAGTCTGCGTACTTAGCTAAACATTCAGCAAAAGGGGATTAGAGACCCACAAAAATACATAAATGATTGTACAAATAATGTTAAATGTGAAGGTGGTGTGCGCAGGCGGCGAAGGGAGGTCTTGGGGCCTGTAAGAACTTTAATAATAATTAATTACGGATAACTTTTACAAATTAAGAAAGCAACCTTATCGATTCTCTCAGCTAAACCCGCCTCCAGTCTCTGCCTGCGTATGCCACTAAATGTTAAATACTTACATACATATTGATACCTGCATAAAAATTATATGAAGAGTATTCTAAACTGAGCTTTCTTTTATTTACAAAAAAACTGGGTGGAATTATATGGAAGGGAATTGATTTTTCTTCATTCAGGAACTATAGTAAAATATAATTCTTCTCACAGAAAGTTTAAACAAATTCAAAAAGTTTATTTAAATTTACGTCTGGTAAGAATTCAGTATTTTGTTGTTAGCTTTAATGCAATTTAGTATTTTTATGAAGCTTTTTCACCAAGACCATCTGGCAACACTGGCTGCCAGACAGACTGGCAACACAATCGTTTTTATCAGCTCGGCGAAGCAAGTTGTGTTTATTGCAGTTTTATTTAATTGCCAGCCGAAATGCAGGATCAAGCCAAGTCCGAGATGAAGCCCATACGCAAGGAGATCCTTAATCCGGGGAATGCATACATCGAGCTGAAGCCAGGCACCCGGGTAAGTGGCTCTATTTGGTCCTGCAGCTGCAGCTGTTGCATCCCCAGGCGGAAAAGCGAAAACCAAAACCCAAAACCGCAACATCTGCAGCAGGAGCTGTGCAGCAGTGGCTGGCAGGAGAAAACCAGGCCAAGGCCATTTGGCCTCGGGGGTGGATGTGGGTGGTGGACTAATTACAGCTCTCGCTTGGCTCGGATTCCAGGTGAAGTTCCACTTTCAGACGCGCAGGGCCGGAACCAGCCGCATCATTGACGACAGCCGCAAAATGGAGAAGCCCATGGAGCTGGTGTTGGGCAAGAAATTCAAGCTGGAGGTGTGGGAGGTGATTGTGCAGCAGATGTCCCTAAACGAGGTGGCCAAGTTCACCGTGCACAAGTCGGTGAGTGCACAGGAATAGGGGTTGCTTTCTTTTTTCCTTGTCCTAAGCACTGACTGACCCAATTTCCCGGATTTTTTTTTCGCTCAGCTCTGCGCCCAGTATCCCTTTATATCGAAGACCCTGCGGGATATTGGCAAGAAGCCCGAGGAGCGGCGTCACTGCTGCGGCATGACCCTGCAGAACGAGGGCATTGGCTATCCAGATCTGGACGACCTGCTGCAGAATCCCGCCGAGCTGGAGTTCATCATTGAGCTGACATCCATCGAGCTGCCCGAGCAGTATGAGAAGGAGCGCTGGCAGATGTCCGACGACGAAAAGATGCTGGCCACCAGCACGCTGCGCGAGCGCGGCAATAACTTCTACAAGGCCAGGCGGTTCGCGGAGGCGGAGACCTGCTATCGCGAGGCCGTGGGTCTTGTGGAGCAGCTGATGCTCAAGGAGAAGCCGCACGACGACGAGTGGCAGGAGCTGGCGGCCATTAAGACGCCGCTGCTCCTCAACTATGCGCAGTGTCGGCTGATCGCTGGCGACTTTTATGCCGTGATCGAGCACTGCAACGAGGTGCTCAACCTGGATCCGCGCAACGTTAAGGCTCTGTTCCGGCGGGCCAAGGCCCATGCTGGCGCCTGGAACCCGACGCAGGCACGCCGCGACTTTATCGACGCCTTGGCTCTGGATGCCACGCTGAAGACGACCGTGGCCAAGGAGCTGAAGTTGATTGAGGAGCAGCAGCACGCCCGCAACGTCCAAGACCGCATCCACATGCAGAAGCTCTTCTAGAACATAAGTTCCGTCAACGTGCTGCTCATGCTGCTTGTCTATTGGAGCAGCTACCTGCAGCGCTAGCAGTACCTGTCACTACCCCCCCTCCTAACGCTGGCCGTCAACCTCGCCCATGTCCTCGTGCTGCTCTGTTCGCTGGCCAATCTCTTCCTCTGCTGCTGGACGCTGAGGAAGCTACTACGGGCGCTGCGACGACGGGTCTGCTGGTGAGAGGATGGCACAGCGCAAACAATCAACTAACTAACGGCTGGCGGCGATCGATCTCCTCTCCTTCGAGCCGCCATCATGATTCTGTGAGAGATGCATTTCGGAACACTACTCATCATTCTGCGCAACGGTTTTCCCTCGAAACAAATCACTCATCGCGAGACTTAGCCTAAGAAGTAGTGTTTGTATCCCAGACTATATAGACGCCCGTATACTAACCAGTTGCATGTGTGTATATTAATTGTAAGATGTTGTTCACGTAGCGTTTACCAAAACAGAAAGCCTAGATCAATGTTGTCCATAGTCCATAGTAAGTATGTATATCCAGTATGCCATATTTACGCGTTGGTAGCTATAGAATCTACTCTAGAACGATTTTTGTTGTAAGGTGTGTAATAAATGTGCTGTCTATTTGTTAAATATAGTTGGAGATCTCATTATATGTGCATATATAAGGTGCATGTAGTAATCGGAGGTCGTGAATAACTGTTGACCGCCTTTGCGGTTCCTTTCCAGTCTAAAACACCATTTCCTGTCGTTGCACTGCGGCTTAATTTTCTCAGTTGTTATCGAAAGAGCGTAATCGAGAAACGCTCTTTCGATAACAGCTTACAGGGAGAGAGAGAGAGAGAGCGATTCGGTTGAGCGTTCTCTCATGGGCAGCTGTCATTTTGGCAACGCTGTCATTTTGACTTTCAAAACAGAAATTCTCAACTGATATTTGCGATCTCTGATTGAAAGCGTACAGGGTTTAGTATTAATTGTGGTCCCTACAACAGAAACCTTGCTGAAAGTGTTATTTAACTATTAACGTTGTCCATTACTTATATGTATGTAGGTTAAGCGATAATAAATACTTTGGGAATAGCTTGAGTCAGGGGTCTTGCGGTTTGCTGACAAGATTTACACATATACTACAGATATATGTTTATATTTGTTGTTGCATTAAGAATTCAAGTTTTTCAAATAAATGTGTCATTGCTGAACATTCTCATAGCCTACATTAAATTAAGCATACGAGTTTACTCAAGAATTGTTCTAAAAAGCATAAGAAGCAACAGTTTTAAGGTTTTATCCTTTCTAAAATGATTCTGAATGTTGAATTTCCTATATTAAAGTAACAACCTTAATCTATTTAGAGCATCGATGGGCACCGAATGTTAAACTGGGAGCCACGAAACCAACTCTAAAGCAGGGGTGGGCACAATCTCAATTTCCCATTTAATCGGGGATAGAGAGTAGGTGATAGATGATACCCAAACCTCGAAAGAACACTGGAAGCCTCCCCCCTAGATTCAGAACCAATACAACCGTCACAACTTCAATATTAAGTAGGATTTACTAATTAAAAATCACGATTAAGTGGCATATCGTTAACACGAATAATATACACAATAATAAATACACGAAGGATTACGGACTAAGAAAATCTTTGGACAGGCATCCCATATCCATATATTGGATGCCCTACAGACGCCACAAGCGACTGCTGTTGCCCCCGGTGGCGCCCTCCGCCTCGCCGCGCAGCTTGTTGTCATCGGTGCGCCAAATAAACGGCTCCAGCCGATCCTCGTCGTCCAGAAAGTTGTTGATGGCCTCCAAGCTGGCAATGTTCTCGTGCAGCAGCGAGTTGCAGCGACTTAGCTGGTGAGAGACGCTGCGGATCTTGGCAAACTGCTCGGCATACGAGGCGTAGGTCTTTTGCATGTCGACGAAGCCCGCGAAGAGCGTGGTTATCGAGTTGCTCACCACCTTGGTGCGCTCCACCAGATGATTCTGTTCGCTGGCCACATAGCTGGCGCACAGATTCAGATGCGTCTGCATGCGGGCGCATATGTTGATCAGGTGCTGCGAGTGCAGCCGCTCCAGGATCTCGGCGTCGCGCGTATACGTGGCCGAGGTGATCGACTCGCGCAGCACGGGCAGGAACTGCGGTATGTTCCGGAGCCGGGCCAAGTCCATATCCACATCCTCGCCAGCATCGCTGGCACCCGGCCGAACGATTACAATGTTGTGGCTGGAGGCCGTCGACTGTGGACGCTTCGGCTTGGCGGTAGTGGTGAATCCGCCCGGATGCGACTTCCGGGCCGCCGCCCGACTGGCACTGCTCTGCTGCAGCAGGTGGGCCGGCTTGCTGCGTATCTTGGGCGAGTCGCCGATGGGTCGGTCCGTGTAGGAGACGTACGGCAGGTCGGAGCAGACGCTTAGCGGCGGCGAGGGCGGTCTACTCAGTTCGGAGCTGCCGGGCGAGGCTGCTTCGGCGATGATCTGTTTGCTGGCAATCACAATGCTAGCCGGGCCACCGCCGATCCCGCCGGACACCATCTGCTGGAGCTGCTGGTGCTGCTGCTGGCGATGGCCGCCCACTCCACGACGCTTGTTGGCCGCCGCCGTTGCTGCAGCGGCCGCCAGGGCCATGGAGCTGCCATCGGCGGCAAGGCCATCCGCTCCGGGCGGCTGGCGTCCCTCGAAGATCTCGTGGCCATCGGCCTCGGCCCGCTGCTGGGAGTGCTCGGCGCCCATTTATCGATCCGGGGCGTGTTTTCCAACTTTGTTTAGAGCTTTTTGCAACGCATTTTCGCCTTAGCAGTCTGTGTTTATCCTCGCAGTGTGACCATTTTTAAGTCGTTTAAAAATACCAAATATCTTGCAAAAACAGAAATGACCTGGCCACGCCAGGATAAAGGCGCGGGAATTTCGACATTTTAAAGCTTTGCAAGTTGGTTCCTCGCAGGAAGGCGATCTCCATATGTTTTCAAGAATTTTCTTATCCCCTTCGAGACATTTTCTCTTGGAAATATGTAGCTATGCAAAAAAAAGAAAATATAATGCAATTTAGGATACAGATGACGCAATCGGAGTTTCAAGCTTGATCTGTTTACATATGTTTGTATGTGTGCACATGGAAAGGCGATTGGAAAAGTTTCCAGACTCGATAGCTTATACACTGAGCGAGTATATTGGATACAAACATAAGGACAAGAAAATCCAGGTAAGGAAAGGAGTATTTGGCTGTAATTAAAATAATGTAAGTTAAATTAATATTTATATTGTATTAGCTTAAATATATAGTTTATTTAAAAATCAGTAAATTTAAGCATACAAAATAAACGATTTGATTTCCCAATTTCTTTGAAATTCATCTATTTGTCACTGTCCTTCCTAGGCTACTTTCTCTAGGAGTGTAGACAGTTATGTTTATTATTTTTTCCACTGTAAAAAGAGTGCAGGAAAAAAAGAACGAGAGAGAAAAGTAGAGAGAGAGAGTCGAATACGGGGACAGATAAGCGATAAGCCGCGTTCTGTTCGGGTTTCTCTTGCGATTGTTTTCCGCGTGCTTTTGTTTTGATTCCCCCGCCCGCTTTGTTGTGGTTGTTCTTGTTGTCGTCGCGGGATCGAATCTTTCGCCGTCCCGCTTTGAGGTGCTAATTCCAGTGTCGAGTTCGGGATTCGGTTACGGTCTCTCCGGATCAGCTTGTGTTTTTCGTAGTTTTGTCATCTAGCGGGCGTTAGTTGGCCGACGGTCGTACCCCCGATAACTACACCTTTTTTTTAGAGCGCGGCAGATCTTATCGGAGGAGCGACATGGAGGGCAGCAGCAGCAGGGTGAGAAGTGGGCGAAACAGTCCCGGTGTGGGTTTTGATGAGGCAATCTAATCGGAGTCATCGAACCTTTCCATAGAATCCATAATGACACCCACGCATCCACACCCATTCCTTGTAGAGGAAATGTCACGACTTTTTTATAGATCATTAATACTTATAATATATTATAATACAAAGACTTAAGGCTTTTGTAAAAAGGATCGCTAATAGGAACTAATGCTTTTTGTAGTCTGTGAACTGTATAGCTGCAAAGTCTTCGATATTAATCGATTTAAAATCGATTTTTCTTTATAAAATCATCGATATTTTTGATTATTTTCCAGCTTTGTTTAAAATCTAGAGCCAGATATGTCCAGATCGTAAGCTTATAAAACTTAATAATCGGACATAATTAGAAAATGCGATTAAACCATGTCCGTTTGTCCGTCTGTCCATGTGTCCGTTTACCAGAATAAGCATATATATCTCAGATACTATAAAAGCTAGAGTCGCCTAACTTGGTAAGAACATTCGTATAGGTTATACGCAAATTTAGCTTATTTTAGAATTTAGTCACGGCTTCTAACGTTTACACAAAGCATAAAAATGTTTAAATATATTTAACTTTATGGACGTTTTCCTAAAATTTGAGTAAAACCTTCAATCTTGCAATCTATTAACCTCTTATTTGTGGGTTAAACTTTTTGTTTTAATAATTTGAACAAAGTTGTTGCTTATTCGGTCTACACAACTAAGTGGTAAGGCATTCAAGTGAATGAATTTACGATTATGGATAACTATAAATATTGATTTTTACGAGCTTAAGGCTAAGCTATTGCGCGTTGCCCATTTGAAATCTACACCTGACTCACTCTAACTGGACAGCTAATGCATTTCCTACTTATTACTATTATTAAGTACTTCTATTTAATGTATTTCGTATTTTTTCCCCTTTAGACCAAACCCAAGCACATTCTCCAGCTGACTGAGGCGGAGCGACGCAGCTTTTGTGACTCCTTCGATCGGGTCTTCAGCGATATTGATGGCGTCGTCTGGGCAATGGAGCACTTGGTGCCCCATGCCGCCGAGGGATATAAAGCCCTGGAGCGAATCGGCAAGCAGCTGACCTTTGTCACCAACAACAGTGTACGGACAATGGACCAGTGCGTGCGGCGTTTCACCAAGATTGGGATGCAGGTGAAGCCGGAGCAGATCTGGCATCCGGCGCAGAGCATCGTGGAGTACCTGCAGAGCATCAAATTCGAGGGTCTGATCTACATCATAGCCAGCCAGCCGTTCAAGGCGGTGTTGCGCGAGGCGGGTTTCCAGCTGCTGGACGGGGTGAGTACTAATGCCTTTATTCCATAGATTATAAAGATAATAAAATGTTCCTCAATTGTCACAGCCCAACGAGATCCTCGAGGAGTCCTACGAGATCCTGGCCAAGCACATCTTTGACCGGCAGCCGGTGCGCGCCGTCGTCATCGATGTGGACTTTAACCTGAGCTCTCCCAAGCTGCTGCGCGCTCACATGTATCTGCGGCGTCCCGAGTGCCTGCTGCTGGTCGGCGCCACCGATCGCCTGCTGCCCGTCTCGAAGGAGGTGAACATTATCGGTCCGGGACCGTTCTCCTCCATCCTGGTGGAGGCCAGTGGCAAGCCGGCCCTTACCCTTGGCAAGCCGGGGCGCCAGCTGGGAGAGCTGCTCGTCCAGCACTATGCCATCAGCCAGCCCAGTCGTGCTCTTATGATCGGTGACATGCTGGCCCAGGATGTTGGCTTCGGACGGCAGTGCGGCTTCCAGACCCTGCTCGTCCTCAGCGGCGGCTGCACTTTGGAGCAGCTGCAGGCCGAGACGGATCCCAATCGCATTCCGGACTACTACGCGGACAGTGTGGCCGATCTGGCTGTGATGCTGGGCGAGGCACCCAAGGCGCATGTCTAGCTGTCTTCACCTTGGAAATAAAGAAGCCTAAGGAGAGCTTGTTGTGGGAAAGTTAACAATAAATGCCATTTCTTTGTTATAAACGATAATGATTGCCGAGTTTATTATATAATTAATTAAAAAAAAAAAAAAACAACCAGAGACGGCTTATCTGGCATTTTGGGTAGAAGAAACACTTCAATTAGCGATTATCAGCGACACATAAATCCCCAAGGCAATCGGCCAAATAGTCAGGCACCTGCGGATGGCCATCCGGGAGTCGCTGCACCTCCTCCAGCCGCGTGCCGCCGGTGAGCACAAGCAGGGTCCTGTAGCCACTGGCGCGGGCAAACCCTATGTCGCTGGCCAGGCTGTCGCCCACAAAGAGAACACGGTTTGGCGGCACGTTCGGATGGCGTTGGAGGAGCAGCTGGCGCAGATCCTCACCCGGCTTGCCCAATGTTGTGGGCTGACGGCCAACGGATTGGGTAACCACATCAATAAAGGCTCCAGGTCCTGCCGAAGTCAGTTTAAGATAAATAAACTATTTTAGAGACTCTCCCCTCTCACCTATAATATCACCCTTCCCAAAGGGTATCAAGGCATCGGCAGCTCCGGCCAGAAACAAACATTCCGGATTCTGTAGCTGGACATGAGCCCGCATCATCTTGGCCGCCGACAGGTTAAAGTCCACATCGATGACAACGGCCTCCACAGTCTCTCCGCCATAGATGGCTTCGTGTAGGTCCCTGAGACTCCTGATGACCCCAGTGCCAGTCTATTGCGAGCCCC
>JAEIIF010025701.1:0-11741 GCA_018874455.1 Drosophila trapezifrons
CCACTGCAAGAAAAAGCGGGCCACTCTTTGGCGCACACAAAATAAGCAAACAAACAAGACAAGACACCAAACACAACAACAACAACAATCAATAACAACAACACCGCGAACAAGCATTAGAAAAGTAAGCCAAAAGACATAACAAAACAAATGAGAGGCCGAAAAATTTCCCCAATTTTGGGCCATATGCGAAATTCGTTTTTTTTTTTCTTGTTGCTTGTTCTTCTTTCGCCTACTTATTCACCACAAAAAAGCAAAAAAAAAAAAATAAATGAAACAACACAAAACCAAAAAAATGCCAGCAACAACAACGCACACATACACACAAGCTTACGCACACACACACACACACTCGCACACACATATGCCAAGATCAAAGTCAACTCTCTCGCTAGCACTGGCCCCCTCTCACGCATCTAATGCCCAACCGCTCTCACGCGTCGACGCCGGCGTCTCTGCTCCACCGCTCTCCCACACTGTCCCACTCACTCGCTCACTCTCTGTTAGTCGCGCGCTCAGGCGAAAAAGAAAGCCGGCCGGCCGGCGCGGCGATCGCAGCTGCAACAGCTGTTAATGTTAACCCTTGCGTGGGTGGTGGGGGGCCCCCCCGCCCGTCAATAAATCCAAGCCAAAAAACTAATTTTGCTCTTTTTCCACCTTGTCTTTCCACAGATAACTCTTTTTTTTGGCCCAATTGACACCAAAAACAAACAAAAAACCACTAAAGTAACAACAAGGACAACAAAAACCACAACCAATTAAAAAGTTTCGAAATTAAATCGCTTTACTTAAGACAACAGGGAGAAATAGTTTTTTTTTTCGAGAACCAAAAGTTAAAAAATAAAAGAGGAAAAATTAAATAAAAAGAAATGCTAACGCGACACCAATAAAAATCCAACCATCTCTCGCACACGCTAAACGTTTTTTTCCCGGCTCACCAGCAGACTTAAGCTAAAAGTTTCGACCCAGCAAAAAATTCTGGCTAAAAAAAGAGAATTTCCAAAACTAAACAAGAAAAGAAATTACCTAAAATATATTTAAAAAAAAAACGAAATCAAATACAAATACGTGAAAACCGTCAAGGACATGAGTTAATCGAGTAATTGAGCGCGCAAAATTCAAAAAGTCATCATTCCACACGTAACACGTAACCAGCACAAAAACGCAAAAAAAATAACAGAAGTAAAAGCAACAAAAAGAAAAAGAGTTAAAGCAGGAGTAAAAAGAAGACAAGCTACTACAAAAACATAAAATACAAAAAAAAAAGAGAGATAAACCACCGATTTCCAGAGAGATCTTCTACGGATTCGCGTTTCCAAATCGCCAAATTGAAATTCTAAAGTGTTCTTCTGCAACAGTTTTCGGTTTCTGCTCCCGTATTTCGATATATATTTAACCGTATATATATAATATATATAACCGACTCTCGCGGAAGTCAAAATAATATATAATATATAATATATACGTACGAAACACATCCAAAACAAAAAACCAAGAACAATGGCATCCGAACTGGACCAATTCGCCGACCTGGAACTATCGAAGGAGGATCGCGAACAGATCTTCGATCCGCCTTTGGATCGACAGCAGTTGGAAGGTGCTGGCACCTCAAGGTACGTACAATATCCTCTATATATACTATTATAATCCTCCGAAAGATCGATCGAACCAGGCCTTTCTCTATCCAAAAACCAAAAGAAACCCCATCCACAAACACTCCTCCATCTTTCATTGATCTTGATGTAATCCGTAGCTTTTGTAGTTTGTTGTGTGATGCTTTGTAGCTTCTTAGTGCGGGTTCCCAGCTAGCCACACACCCACCATATAATATATATATATATCCACCCATCTTATCTTGTCCACTTGGAAATGCGATACTCGATGCTTGATGCTCGAAGCTCGATGAGCGATGAGCGATGAGCGATGCTCTCACCCCGCAGATACACTCAGATGCCGGGCTTTGAAAATGGCGCCAAAAAGGTCCGCGATTCGATGCGCCCCTCTAGGGTTCTCGACAGGAAAATATAAGGGAAAAAAAAAACAGATAAGGGGAAACGAAGTTGAGGCTCTCATAAGTAATGGGAAACCCGGAGGAACCCTGGGCGAAACCAGAGACGTTCTGCTTGCTCCTCCTCTATGCCCAATCCACAATTGCACAAATTATCACGCCAAATAACATGAAGTTTGCCCCTCACACGGTGCCACCCAACACCCTGACGCCCCTGACGCCCCTGACACCCTAACACCCCCTTTTGGATATACAACGCTGCTAAATAGCAGCTAATTTCCTGTGATAAATTGGGCATATCACCGGGAGACAGCCACAGGCTCAGGCTCAGGCTCAGGCACAGGCAAAGTACCAAACACAAAAAAAAAAGGCTCTCAGGGCGTAGAGGATGCCCGATCCTCGCCAGATCCCCGACCCTCGTCAAGGTTCCCCCCTCGAGCCAAGCTCTCAAGTGGTGTAAGTAAACACTGAGCGGCCTAGAACAAGCTTGGGTAGGCGAAACCATCATCATTGTCACATAAAAAGCCCAAAGAAAAAAAAAAAATAGAAGAAAAAAAAGGATGCCAGGGAACCCGGGAAGGCAGCCACTACCTGTCTCGCCCCTAAGGCACTCCGATCCTGATTCCTGGGACGAAGGATCGCCCGGCCAACCCCCGATCTGACAAAATTGATATACTTGCCGCACGCTGCTCGAGAACAGGAGCAGATTCCGAGGAGGAACTCACTTAGCATCCTCAAGGCGCGGCGCAGGCAGAGATCAATGATGGACAGATCGAAATCGAGACCCAACTCAGAGAGTGCCAAAGATAATGTTTGTGTTGCACCTAAACAGATTAGAGCTTTTTTTTTATATTCAGTATTTCGATGAAAAAGGAATCTGAAAGCTAGTAGCTACCAGACCTAAAGGGATTATGTGTTATATGAAAGATATCAGGATATAAGACATCAAAAGATGATATCTGGGCATTGGGCAAAAAGTACAAAAATGTTTACTGAGATTAAAAGTAGTGACAATATGTTGTTTGCAAACTTTTGGAAGTAGAGACTCCTTTGGGTTCTTGGACAAATCTTGGGAATATTATAAATAAAAACGGGAATGCTTGTATGAAAAGGAGTTGGAATAAACCAAGCTATGTTGATCTGAAATATGAATAATATACCATGTTAGGCAAGGAATAACCTTATTCTTCTTTCGTGTGAGTCTTATGAATCAAATTATCTTTAAATAAGAACTAACCTGAGCACCTGACACTTTAGTTCAAGTTTATACCAGTTAATAACTAAAGAAAACTCTTTTAAAAAGAGTACTCTGCGGTTCTTGGTTAAGAAGGGGGATTACTTCAAGGAATCAAGGGCAAAATTAAGTAACTGCAACTTCAAATGAAGTTTCTATTTAAAAAAGGCTCTTCAATGGATTTGCTACCTAAGAAGGGGGAGCTTACTCGAAGGAAGCTTTAAATAGCCTCCAGGGAAGGCCAAGAACGAACTAAACTGAAACGGAATCCTTCTAGTAGCCATAAAGTGGATTGCAAGGCACTCGAAATTGGATTCTCTCGCCCACAATCGTCGTTGCCGCGTCGCATCCTGACATTCCAAATCCTTCTTCGTGGCACTCCTGCACTCTCTACCCCCGCTGGGGCGGCACAGCTTGTTGCGTGTTAAGCCGCTTGTTGCAACAACGGCTAAGCCGGTAGGCAAACGAAGAAGGCAGAAAGCCGGAGTATTCGCAGGAATCCCAACTAATTTCCTGCCAGAATGCAAAGTAAACAAAGCCAAAGCGGCAGTAGAGCGGCAAAAATAATAACAAAAAAGTAAAAAAAAAACCAAAGAAAAAAAAAATACAAAAAAACCCCCAAAAGGGGAAGGAGAAAGAAAGCGAGGCATAGAGACCGAAAAGTATCTCACAGGCGAAGCAAACGAAACGAAATCTTTTTCTGTAGCATTTGGTTTAATCCTCCAAAGGAAACATGCCGCTGCCACAGGAGGCATTCGAAGGTTTGCCTTTGCTCTTCGCTTGAATTTGAATTTGAATCTGGACGAGGACGAGGACGAGGACGATGACGAGGACTTGGACTCGGTCTTGGCGTTGGCTTTGGCTTTGGTTTTTTGGGATTTTGCTTAGAAAGAAGGGTTGAGAGCTGAGGGCTGAGAGTTGACCCAGAACGCCATCGAGATGAGATCGCATCTCTGGAATCTGTTCTCGTGTGTGTGTGTGTGTGTGTGTGTGTGTGTGTGTGTTGGTGATCTCATGATCAGGTTTCTCAGGAGAGTTGGCGGTTGGAAATATGATTTTTTGGCAGAGTTTTAGGGGCTTTCCTGCCCAGCTTCTTTGTTTATTTTATTTCTGTTTTTTCTTTTTTGTTTTTTTTTTGTTTTGTGTGTTCCTTTTTGGAAATGTTTTTTTTCTCTCCATTCTGTTTGTTCATTTTCTAGTCACAAAAAACACGTTTCTCATATTTCCAACTCGTCGCTTTCTTAACTTGCGAGTGCGCTCAAACAATTTTAATTATACGAATCGAGGCGAGGCGGCGGCTTCCTTCGGCCTGCCTTGCTTCTAATGTCGGTTCACTTGCAGACAGAGGATGGCTGGATGGCGGCTGGCGGATGGCGGATGGGGAGGTTCCTGGCCAGCAAGCAATTTGTCCTTTGCCGCTTTGCTGCCTCTTCTAATCGCACAACCCTTTCATGCTCCTCTGTATCCGTGTATCTGTGCATCTGTATCTTTGTGCTGCTCGCTCGCCACTTAGCCGGTTAGCTGGTTAGCTGCCTTGCCTCCTGGCAGTTGCTTCCTCTGGAAGCTAGCAGCAAATTTGATTCCCATCGATTATCAACTGCTCAGGGAGGCTGCTGCTCCTGCTTCTGCTCCTGCTTTGCTCCTGCTTAGCTCCTGCTTCTGCTCCTGCTTTGCTTTACTCCTGCTTTGCTCCTGCTTCTGCTCCTGCTTCGGCTCCTGCTTCTGCTCCTGCTTTGCTTTACTCCTGCTTTGCTCGCCTTTTTGATTGACAGTCAAATTAGTAGGGCAGAGTGGCCTTTTTTTTTTTGGGGGTAGCTTAGATCCGATCTAGACAGAAGCTGCCGCCAGGAGCAGCTGCTACTGCCACTGCTGCTTCTTCTCTTCGGAGATCGGGGCCTGACCTTGGTTTATCGCTCCATTCATTCCATACCAAACCAATCCGAACCGATCCGATCCTATCCAATCGCCCCCGCCTTTGTCTGCTCTTCACAATGCCAGAACTCGTTCCCCGATTTATGTGTATATATATGGAGAATGGCGATGATTGTGCACTTGGCACAAAAACAGCAAAGAATTTGCTAAATTTTCTAAAAATGTGTATCGATTTCTTAATTTATGTGAATTTTAAGAATTATAGAATTATAAATCAAGCTAAAAAGAAATAAAGAAGATTGGGTATTGGAAAACACTTGATTTCAAGTTGTTTCTTGATTTTACCTTTACTAGAGCTTTTTGCTGCTTCAAGGATCAAATAAAATCATCTATAAAATCGATAGTTTTTCAAAGAAATCGATAGATTTTCAAAGAAATCGATAGCTTTTCAAATAAATCGATAACTTTCACTTTTAGACAAAAACTTGGGAAAGTAAAAACTCTGCGAAGTATTAAGATAATTATAGGTTCCAAATAAATGAAAGAAAATATAAATAAAGAAGACTAGGTATAGGAATCAAATAAAATCATCATAAAATCGATAGTTTTTCAAAGAAATCGATAACTTTCACTTTTAGGCAAAAACTTGGTAAAGTAAAAACTCTACAAAGTATAAAGAGTAAGCTCCTAAACTCTATGAACTTGCAATACTTAAAATTAAATAAAAAGCCGAGAGCAGCAGCTTAATCCTACTTAATTCAAGATTTAAGACTACTTGATTTTTCCCAGTGTATCTGTAGAATCAAACGTTGAATGAAATCAAGTACTGAGGGAATGGCGGGGGCGGGGCGGCTACCGGGTCTCGAGACACTTTACCTACATTTGTCCAAAAACAAAATACGCTCTCTGGCCCATATTGAGCTTGCTTTTTTAGTGGCTGCTGGACTGAAGGCGAGGCGTGGCTGTGGCTGTAAAAATGCGATTGCTGAGGTTGAAGTTGAAGCTGTTGCACAGCGGAAGAGCAGAAGGACACCGACTCCCGGCCCGGCAAACAGGATGCAAATTTTTTTCTATAGTCTCTGCCAGGTAGACAGGTATCCTCTCCATATGTCTGTGTGTGTGTGTGGGAGTTTTGTGCTAGTTGTCAGGTAAAAGAAGAAAGGAAACAATCAAAAGGAGCCAGTCTTGGCCTGCCCTAATTCCCAGATGATGCTGTAACCATGTGATCCATGGTCCACTCTCTGATAGGTCTTTGATAGCTTATAGACCTCGTAGTTACAAAAGCTTCAGTTCTTTTTAAAACAACTGATCTTACGAGTTAACGAAGTAAAGTTTAAGTGATATAAAATCATATTAGTAATTAATTACGGCACAATTAAGCGCACAGCTTTTATCGATTGCTATCCTTACGTTTCCGATAATTAAATATCGATTTGTAAGACGCTTAAAAATTCTCATTGTTATCGATTCTAACATTCTCTATCGGAAGAAGTTTACATTTTTTGAGTTTTAAAAACTATTTCAAAGTTTTTTCAACAAAACTAACACTAGGGTCTAAAGCACTTATTCTATTTCGTATCGAAATTATCGATTACATATTGGATCTCAAAAGATTATTCCTTATTAGAAAGTCTTGGCTCCTTAAATACTTAGATCAAGTCTAAGAAGATATCCTGACTATCAAAGTCTACTTTTGCTTCTCTTTTTTAAGAGAAAACTCAATACGTTTTCCGATTTCGATAGGCAATTCATCGATAGACAAACGTCGTTTATGCAGCTTCTAATGGCCAAACACGATACCCGTCTCCCTCTCTCGACGACATCCCACTCTCTAGCAGCGCATTCTTGCCGATTCGCGTTGTTGTTGTTGTTTTTTTAATCTGTTTTGTTCTACCAAATTTTTGTGCGCTCCTTTTTGGGTTTGTGTTCATTAGAAATTTCCGAGAATTCCAGCGACAACGCACACACGCGCAGGCCTGGAAGATGCAGAGAGAGAGAGAACGAGGCGAGCGAGACGGAGAGTGACGAGGTATTCCATTCCCATACCAGATCGGAGATCGCTCGATCCGGAGATTCGAGTTGCGGCTGGCTTAGTTTTTCAAAACCCCGAAAAAAAAACAAAAAAAAAAAAGACACAAAAAATACAGAGAAAACACACACAGAAAAAAAAGGAAGCGTGCGAACGAGAGGTGCCGAGTTGGAGCGAGGGAGATGGTGGCGAGCACATCTTTCGGTGTTATATAGATCGATGCTTAACCCTATCGTGCCCGCATTGGTCCTTGAAGGAATGTAAGGGTTACTCTATTTCGAAAGATCCACCTTTTGCCAGATCTGTACTTGCCTTTGCCTTGAGTGATCACTGATCAGTGATCACTTCTGCAAAGAGTGTTCCCTAGACTGTTGAGTACCTGTACCTGTTTCTATTAACCTTTTAATTGTTAGAAAATTACGAATTTCCTTGTTCCTGCAAGGAATAGGATATCCCCAGGACACGTGGCAGCAGGACATCGGCTTTCCTTTGCCAGGACTTTCCTTCCCGTTATGACCACCACTTTCTTTCGTTTCGTTTCTATTCGCGATTCGATTCGACCAGCAGCTGCCAGTTTTTTTTTTTTTTTTTTGCCAACCCTTTTCGTGTCCTCGAGTGTCCTGCGTGCGTCCCCTGTTCCCTGCTCCTCGATGCCATATCCCTGGAGTGATCACGCAGGTAGTGCCTGGAAATTACCTGGCAGGGTCCTGTCCCGAGTCGCTTCCTGGCCGGCGCATTGTTTGTTTAACTCGCGTATCTGGTGTGCCCCCGTCTGTGAAGAAAGCATTTCACCGAAGAGGGAAGCTAAGGAGGGGGGGGGCCCAGGGGTTGCGCGATGCCAATTCCCGATGCGATTCGCTTCGATTCAAGTCCGACAGCTGCCTAAGAGCTTCCGCAGAAGAAAGCTCCACCAGCTTAAAGCTCTCGCGATCACACAACTACGGTTGTGAGGGTAGCATTAATCCTCATCAGGAACTAAGATAACTTAATTAATTATTAAGTCTATTACGAGAAAATTAGACAAGACTAAAAAAAAACTCTTGAAAACCCATTTAGATTCAGATTGAAAAAGAAAATTTTAAATACACGGATTTGGTCAGGCTCTGTATTAATTAATTATTAATTTTTTTATACAATTTGTGTTTTTTTTTTTTTGAGTTGGCAATCCTTGGGGCTTGGCTTGATCCTATGTGGTTGACCGCGACTGTAGGTGTGAGTATTTATTTTGTGACCGCTTTCGTTTGGCTTTTATCTGTGAGGGAGAGAGTGGAGAGAGAGGGAAAGCAGAGGAAGAGAGCGCACTATCAGCGATTCGTGATCAACGTGGCCGGCTGCTAGGGGGCGCTGCTGCCGCGGCCGTTGAACCGCCGAAAAGAGCAGCTACTGCGGCGCCGGCAGAGCGCTTCACTTTACTCTTGCCTTTATTATGTCTTCTTTTATTATTATTTTTTTTTCTTATTCGTGTATTAACTTTAAGCGGGTTGTTGCCGCCTGTTTACAACTGTTTTTACCGTTGTCTTTGGCGCGATTCTGCCGGTTTTGCGGTCAACACATGTTGCCGAAACCGAAGCGTCGCTGCCCCCGCTTCTGCTGCTGCGAAGTCGACTGCAAACGCCGGCAGCGGCAGCGTGCAATGTCACGTGTGTGTCACAAAAATAGCGGAAAAAGGGTAGAGAGAGGGAAGAAGTAAACGACGATGTTCGACATCAATAAATGGCCGGAAATAACAAATAGTTGACGCGATATGCCGTTTTGGTGTTGTTGCTATTTTCGCTGTTGTTATTATGGCTGCTGTACGCATGCAATGCGTGACGTAATCCCTTGTTGCACTTTGCCAGCTCTTCTGGCTCACAAAAGCCAAGAACAACACAAAAGAGCACACCGCACACATGCATATCTACAGATGCAGGTACGATCGCTGGCATTTGTGTGAGCAAAAGCGCAACAACTTCGGCAAAGAAAGAGCACTTGAAGAGAGGCAAAGAGCGGGAGAGCGCCGGCTTTTTTTTATACGCTACACTTGACTGCTAAATAAAAGAGAATTTCGGGGTGGTGGCAGCAACGGGACTGATCTAGTGACTGATTGCAATTTACAGTACGCACGCCATATAAGCGATATTTATGATAAACATAAGTAAATAGAAATATAGGAAAATAAAAAAAATATGAGAATAAATAGGAAAACACTAATAATATAAAGATCTTCATATGCCAATTTCATAAAATTTTAGGGGTTAACAGGGTTGACAAAAACTTAGACTTTAACCGTCTTTAAAATAAAAAAAAAATAAAAATAATATTCTAAAAAATATGGACCATACTGAAAAAAAAAAAATCATTCAGGAATTTCGCGAATTGCCCACATCTGGCAACGCCGCTGCCCCGTAACCGCGTAACGTGGTCATTTCTCCTACTTCTACTTCTCCTACTGTGTCGCCGTCTTCTTTTCGCACAGACAACACACACATATGAGTCCCACACGAAGTTATTGGCGCTCGGCAACTTTTGCTTGACTCACTTGGCGGCCGCTCTCCCACTCTCTTGGCCTCTCTGTCTGTCACTCTGTTGCTGCTTTTGCGGTGTATTACCTCTGGTTGTTCTTGCTATTGTTGCCGCGCCGTCGGCTCTCCGTTTTTCAATTTTTTCCTCTGTTTCTTTTTTTCGCATTCACATTTCGCCCATTTCGTTCGGCGCTCGTTCGCCGCGTTAGCTGAGCTCAGTATTTAAATACTCTCTGCATTTTGCGGTCGTCTTTTTCGGAAATACGCGCGGCGTAGTTGCACAACAACAGCAACAGAATAGCAACAATAGCAAATTATACAGATCCAAAAACTGAAGCGGCAAATATTATAAAATATCACTAAAACAGTGCGTGCGTGTGTGCGTTTGCCTGTTGTTTTTGCATCAGAAAAGAAACGTAAATTTTGAGTAAATTGAAAAAGTTCAAGTTGTTGCATTTTGGCATTTATTGAAAGTTTAAAGCTGCAGCAACGGCAACAACAGTGCGTGTAAAGAAAGAGTGCGGTCAAAAGGAACAAAAAAAGGTGTCTTGGTTTTTTTTTCTTTCTTTTTCAAATCCCTGCTGCCTCCTGTCTTTCGTAGTTTTTGCATAGTTTTTAACACCCACACATACTGTTGCATATGCATTGGGGGGACCGTTATGCCGGCTTTTGTCGTCGTCTCCTTTTGTCAAACATCGTAGAGGGGGGAGGGCGGAGGAGGAGCGAAAGGGAGGCCAGAAAATGTGCTCAATAAAAATCAATTTAGCAGCTGGCAACCAAGAGATAAACTGACCTACTTCCCACTAACCGAACCCGCCTGTAGTTATTACACTCAACAGTTGGCAACCCTGCCAGCGAGGCGCTAATTAGCCAAACACGTTTCTTCTCCCCTCTGCTCCAATTGGGAAAATGGACATAACGGTTCAGTGATGCGATATACCTATCGATAGGCAGGCTGCGATCGATTGCAGTGCGTTGAGTCATGCGAGCGAGCGAGAGGTGTAGAGAGCAGAGGAGAGGAGAAGAAAAAAAAAAAAGAAAAGAACACGCCAGCGCATCCAGCAGAAATCACAGTTCAACGGCGAATTAAAGCCCATACGCATGACCAAAAAGAGCAAAAAGAAGAACAGAAACCGAAATCATATCAGCAAAAGCAGCATTTTTTTTTCACTTCGTTTTGGCTTTTTTTTTGTGTGTGTGATTAACAAGTGAGACGGAAGTAGCGGAGAGTGAGAGTGAGTGAGAGAGAAGGAGACGTCACAACATTTGTTTGTAATTCTCTAGCTCCCCCGCCTTTCTCTCTCTCGCTCATTCTCCTTGTGCGTTTCCATACGTATATTTGTCATAACGTTCTCCCTTCCTCCTCGTCTTATTCTTCGTTTTAGCCTGTCGCCTTTATTTTTTTTTTTTGCGAATTGTGAAATAGACAAAATCGAGAAAAGAAACAACCAGAAGAAGTGTGTGCGATCGGTTAGAAAGAGTGGAAAGAGGCGACGAACCAGAGAGAGCGAGCGCGAGAGAGACCGCCGCCGCCTTAGGTTAGAGATAAGAGGAAAGTGAGACAGCAACTAACAAAAACAAAAAGCAAAGGCAACAGCAACCAAATTCAAAACAAATAAATACAAAATGCACGGCAACAACAACAACAACAGCAGACTCAGCAGCAACATCAGCAACAACAACAGCAACAACAATAACTTTTATCAACAAAAACAATCGTTTATACGCTACTTGGATCGGTGAGTTATTGCGTGTGTTGCCGAATTTTACACACCACGAACTCCCCCCCCCCACACCCTCCCCTCATGTCAAATTGTACCTAAAAATTCTCACTTATGTGCGTAATGGCTTTACATATGAAAATACAGATTCAAATGAGAAGAAAAAGATGAAAAAGGGTGCGAATCCATCAAAGTCATAAGCTAGAACCTCGATCACATACAGTGTTGGCAACTTTTGCTGGAAAAAAAAGCTGTTTTTGACGGGAAGAACGATCAAAAAAAGCCAAATAAATTTAGAAAAAAGCCAGTTCCTTAAAACATTAATGGTATCATGACACTGTATTAAAAACTTCATTAATTGGCGTTTTCATTAGAA
>JAEIIF010025728.1:0-11748 GCA_018874455.1 Drosophila trapezifrons
TATTAAAAACTTCATTAATTCGAGTTTTCATTAGAGGCTTGGCAGCAACCATAGGATTTTGCGTAAGTGCGAGCAAGACGACTATACGAACTTTCATTTAGAGATTAATACATTAATATACATAAATTGACTATTCGCACTAGTCGTCTTGCTCGCACTTAGGTAAAATCCTATGTCAAGCTTCCAATGAAAACTCTAATTAATGAAGGTTTTAATAGGAACCTTAACTTAAACTAGAAAAGCACCGCAATGCTTATTTTTATTCGCAATGTTTTCTTAGAGAGCTTAAAATGGATATATATTTAAATATAATTTAAGATATGGTTCGAATTTTATACCTCTCAGTGTATTAACCGCTAAAGACACCTTTAACACTTGAAATGCAAATAAAGTCACTAATAAAGTCAAACAGAAAAGAATTTCGTAAGAAATACTGCTTATTTGCGTTTTTGTGACCGCTCAAAATACCATAATTCAAGTGAAATACTTCGGAAATATCGAGGTTTCAGGTGGATCAACCTGTCCCCGATTTTGGCAAACCTCAGCACGCTTCTCTAGAATTTGCATAAGTTTTTAAAAAATGAGAAGAAAAAACCCCTGTCGACCCGCGATCATTCAGACCAACTAAAATGCGGCGAAATATGTACTGATGCCGGGTTCAATGGGGTTCAGAGATTCAGTCGCGGATGACATTCAGCTGTCACCCGCGCGCACTTCACATCGCTTCTCAATGGGCAGGCATGCGAGCTTTTAGCTCCGAGACTAGCATTTAGTGATCAATGAACGTGTAAATACATTTTAATGTACCCGAAATGAGCGGACTGGCTGCTGTTCTTTGTGTTGTTAATTATAAAACAAAGCCAAAACAAACAAGGCGGCACAGAAGCACGAACAATAACTTAACTAGTTGTGTGCATGCCGATGCTTAAATGCTCTTTAATTCCGGTGATTGCATTGTGTCGTTAAATATTAAAAAGAATATATTAAGCTGCTTGTCTTGTATTCCTTAATATGTGAACTAAGTAACAAGGAATTAAATAGTACTTATAATTTCATACTGTGACCTTTAACTAAGTATAGTTATTACATCTGATAATTCTGTACAATTTATGTATATAATGTTGAAGACTTGTTGATCAAGGAGATTGTAGGACACATAACTATGTCAGGCTTAGAAATAATGTGTTTTTCCAAGTTGATTACTAGTTTATTAAAAAAGGATTAGGTTTAACTGGCTGTTGCAGTTATTATAACAATTAAAAGCTTTAACTTAAATCCCAAAGACTATAAGTGAGAATATATGACGTGTTTTTCATAAGCGATTGTTATATTTCGTTTAAACGCTATATTACAGATTGTTTTTTAAGTGTTAACTATAGGTGTTCCATTTTAATGTAATGAGATGAGCGCTCAAAGTAGCAGTAAATATCTTAGGCGTTTTAAATTGCTATAAGCTACGGACACTCTGGCATACCCTACATTATATTGAGTATTTTTTATATTTTTGACAAAGTGTTAATGCCCAGACTGCGATCTTGTCTCGGGGCACTGCCAAGCATCTGAACAATCGCATAATACCCTCTGCAGCGGAGTGACATCGTCGAGTCGTAAATTTCGGTAGTCACAGCCGAAGGCGACGCCACTCGCTTGCGCCTCTGGAACTGACCAGTCAGTCAGTAGTCAGTTGTCCAGTCGCCGCTCCGTTGCTCAGTTAGCCACCGTCCGTCGCTGGGTTCGCACGTCGCGCTAAGAAAACACACTACCGGATTGAGTCCCCTCCCCGGGTGTTATCGGGAACCCATTGACCATTGTTCTGGAACCCCTTTGAGGAGGAACTAATGCCAGCGAATGCCAACACGTCTGGCCAATTTCGGGCAATTGGAACGTGATTTATGTGGGGCAACCGAGCGCGGTTCCGATTCCAAGTGCCCCCCAGAGATCCGCGAATGTCGCTGGTCAGTGTCCAACGGAACCCAGCCAATGCCGGGTTGATAAGCGCCGCCGCGAGTGTGTGATAAGCGCCCGGGAAGAGGCGCCAAGTCGTAAATGAAGTGAGCCAAAAGCTGAAACTGAAACTGAAACTAAAGAAATAGAAACCGCAACGGGCACGATAATAATTAGTATACAATCATTAATCAAAGGCAATATTAAAAGTATAAACAGAGCGCCAAAAAAAAAGCAGTAAAATAATGGCAAAGCGTGCTAGCTTAACCCACGACAGCCCGTCGTCGCTGGAACTGGAGTTGCCGCTGCTGGCGCCGCAGGAGCGGAGTTCGCGGAGCAGGAGCGGGACAAGTGAGTATGCCACCGCACCAGGCTCTGCCTCCCTGCCCTCCCCTTCCCAGTTGGGCCATTAAACCAGTTAACTTGGTCAAAACAACTGGCTAACTGGCACACACCACACACACACTGGCCATAAATCAGTGACACTTGCACGTTGCAATGCCAAAGCCGGAGTTGGGGGTTGGGGGGTTAAGAAGGGGCCAAGCTATACTGCGGACCTGGCTTTGTATTCCCCGCCCGATCGAATCTGAATACGAATTATTTGTATTGCCATTTAATTTATGGAAATCGTGTAGCGCCAATCCAATTAGAATATTGCCAATAAAATCAATCGCGACACAAGTCCCGTCTGAAATTAAAAGCGAAACTCTGGACCAAGTCGAGCCCCTCCCCGTTCGCTGTTCCTATTATTTATGTCTATTTGTCAACAGTGTCGATACCCTACCCCTATTCGGCCCACTCCCCACCGTTTGTTGTTGTTTGGTTCATTGATAAAAGCTCGGTGTCAATTTATTTCCCACTCAAAAGCTAATTATTTCTGTCGTTTGTGAATTAAAAATAAACCCAGCATATTATGCAGTTTATTTGCCCAGCCAAAAACAGCAATGATCCAAATAAAAACATACTAGCAGTAACGTTGGTTGTGCAAACAAATTGTGAAAAGATAAAGGGTATCTTTATGTCGCATGGAGAACGTAAAATATCGCATGGTGAACGTAAAATATCGCATGGAGAACGTAAAATATCGCATGCGAGAAATATCGCAGCTTGGCTTTTCCAGCTGTGAATGAAATGTTGATAAGGGTGGGAAAATGGTAAGGGGAAACTGGTAAATAAGCATTTTGTATATATTAGGGAGCAGCGTTTTTGGGCTTGGGTAAATATTAGGAATTTACAAAACAAATTTAAAAACAAAGGTATTAAAGAGAAAGGAGGTTTTTAAAGAAAAATGATCATGATGATGATTTTGTATTTATAATATTATGTGTGGAAAAAAAGACAAACAAATTTAGATAAGAACCTTAAGCTAATTAAAATCACAATCATTTAATGGTTCAAACTAGAGCTGGAAAAGTATCGAAGTTTTCGATGTTTGGATGGAAATATCGATATTACATCGGTTAACATCGATGTTTTTCCAGCTCTAGTTCAAACTGAATCACCAAAGACGGTATGTGCAGCATTCCGTGCGGTTGAGCTGGACTGGGTAGCTGGGCTGTCCACTTGCTGCCTCTAGTAAGTCATGTCTGTCCTGCCAATCTTGGTGGATTACCCCTTTGTCGTAAGTTAGTCTTTAATCTTTTAAACATATCTACTTAGTAACTAGTTCCATAGCTTGTAAGTGCCATGAAAAATTATTAAAAAAACAAATAAGAAAGTGAAATTAAATTAAATAAAAATACAATGTTTTATAGTATAACATTTATACATCAGAATAATTCGAAAATTATTTTATTTAAATATTGATAGCCACTCAATCATCATTTAAAATCATTTTCCTAATTTCGTTTATAGTCACGCCTACCCAAAATAGTTTTTGAAATTGTCTCATTGAATTCTTTGATGAATTCTAAATTTAACCAGAGCAATCATTCGAGATTCCTTATTGACAAACAATCTGTCAGAACCGATGACAAATTTATTATTTCTGCTATAAGAACTTGTCCCCATTATTCGCTAAGAATTGTTTTTGTAAAGAGGGTATTTCCGTCGCAGTGGTAAGTCAACAGGATGCTTGAATTTAATTGGGTTGGCCCTGCGATGAATCACAAATATTTCTATGAATATATTGAGATAGTACGACCAATCCCAAGACTGTAAATACTGATAGGAAACTGAAATATTTAACGAAGATATCCTAATCTTTGCCGCCTCTAATAATTTAAGGTTCAAGCTTGATTTCACAATTAGCGCCATTTATGGCACTCAATTAGCAACAATTTGGGCAGCGAATCTTGTTTGTTATCTTCGATGAGAGCGGAGCGGAGCTGCTGGCTGGGCAACTTTGTCTTCATTCGTTTCATTCCCAAAGCAAATAAATAACACATTTTCGCGTAATGAGACAAACTAACAATAAACAAGCGGCAGACCCCATGGCCCCGCCAGTCATAAATCAATCATAAACCGGCACGCTCGGTAGCCGAATTCCGTCAACAAATATTCGGACATCGCAGAGAGGAAGGCAATATATAGATTGGGAGATTGGGAGACTTTTCTCTCTGTGTCAATAATACGCACACAACTATGGGGGCCCAGAAAATTGTCATTAAACAATCATCATCAACTAACAACCCCAAAATAAATACGAGATGCGATACAAAACAAAGGCTACATCAGCGCCACAGAAGTGTCAACAAATTGTCAGAATTATATTTGATGTGATCTATCAGGCAAATTGTTCGCGACAAGAGGCATTAGCCAGAAAACCCCCGCCGATCACCGATCGCCGAGTGTTGAGCGATTCTCGGCACGCTCCGGCGATCGACTGCCGATCTCCGCCAGCGGGGTCGGTGTAACACCAGAGATAGCCGTAGAGTCATTCCCATTTGTTCAATTGATTTATATCATTATTACACCTCTGACGGAAATGCATACAGGGGAGGCGGAAACACAGAGCAGCTTGGCTTTTGTTTATGACGAAGTGTGCATACCCTTTTTGACATCTATTAAGAGATAAGATATAATTGTATGGGTTCTCTTTAAGGGGGGCTTGGATTTGATGTTCTTCTATGTGTTATAACTTGTAATCTTTAATTTCTACATTAAAAGAAGCTTCTTTTAAATTAATTAAGCTAAAGAGAATGATAATTAAATAACCAGTTTATCTAAGAGTTTTAGAAACCGAAATAAGTGGTTTTTAAGCAGTTTAAAGCAGAGATTCTTTATTTAATTATAGATCCAGTAAGCACACACAACTCAAGCGTTCCCATAGTCCTGAAACTTTTCTTTTGAGGCAGTGTATGCATAGTTCCATAATAATTTGCTCCTCTGTTAATTATTAGCCAGGGAAACTTTTCTTTTGAAGTAGTGTATGCAAAAAGATTGGAATAATAATATATATGATTAAAAAATGAAGGGATACCATTAATATTTATAGATACCAGTGACAGGTAATTTATTTCTTTTTATTTATGCCAGCAAATATCAATAAATATAAATAATTATAAAGAATATTTCCATAACTATGCTAGTAACGAATTATAAGCTCCAGACGTGCCAGCCTAGTGTGCTTGAGAGCATCCTCAGTCCAAAGAACTCTTCTTTTCTGGCAGTGTACGGCAGTGAAGCGGTCGGTGCCGGCGATTAAATAACAACAGCAACAGTTTTGCGCGCCACGCGAGGCGAAAGCTTAAGAGCGCGCTTTCAAGCTTAAGAGAGAATGCCCCGAGTGGGGCGAAAGTGAACGCGCATCAGGTGCAGCATCAGAAGTAGCAGCAGCAGCAGCAGCAGCAGCAGCGGCAGCAGCAACAGCAGTAGTAGCAGCCGCAGTAGCAGCGGCCGAGCAGCAGCAGAGGCAACAACACCACACAGCGTACGACCTCGCCGCAAAGAATGGTCCAAGCTCGCAGCAGGATGCGAGCATCCGAGTAAGAGCATCGTGTCCCCGCCAGCAACATCTGCTGGCGTCGCTGCCGTGGGGGCCGTCAGAGAGGGAGCCAGCAGAGGCGAAGGTTATAAAAGTGGTTCGCCGCAGAGACGAGCGCTCAGTTGCTCTTGGTCAGTCGCCGTGTGATGTGCTTGGTCGCCGCAACGGAACAGAACAGCTGCCATCTCGTCGTTGTCGTCGTCACCGTCGTCGAATCGCATTCCCATCCTCATCCTCAGCGTCTAGGAAATAGTGCGAATCAAGAGCAGGAAGCAGCGGTTCGTGGTCCGTGGTCCGTGGTTCGAGGTGCGAGATTCAAGAATCGAGACTCGAGATCCGTGGCGTGGGAGCGGGAGCGTGTGGGTGCGTGAGTGCGCATAGTATAAAATTAAATAAACGAATAGAAATGAAACGAAATGAAACAACAGCAACAAATGCGAGTGGCAACAAAGATGCTATATATACTGATACACCAAGATGAGGCGGGCAGAGCGATATGCCGATATATACGCATGCTGGGACTCATGGTTCTGGTGCTATTCCCTCCCAAGACAGGCCGCCAGACAATGTTTGGACAAGCCATAAATAATGGGAGCGAGTAGCAGCAGTAGCACCAGCAGCAGCAGCAGCGGCGGCCCACACAGCCCTGGCTGAAATTTCATAATTTCATTCGCTCTATTAATATTAGTATTATTATTCTTATTGTTTGACGTTATTATTTACCAGAGTGCGGCCGCCGCTCGTGTTTGTTTCCAAATTGCAAATTGCTGTCGGTTTAGCGGGAAACGCGCGCGAATAATTTAGTCCGCATAGCCCGTATTCCGTAGCCCGCACCACGCTGCGTATGAGCAATGAAAATGCATCCGAATTCGTGCACGCCACCGGACCACGTGTCGAATGCGTAATGCCGCCTTAAGCGTATCGTATTTTCCCTGAAAAGAGACAGCAGAGCAGACGCTCGTAAAATCAGACAGTAACAGCGCGGCTGATTTTATGTTATGTGTCAGTTTCCGTTTAGTGCGCTTCTCTGCCGCGTAAATTTATTCCAAACGTAAACGTAAAAAAGCGAGAAAAATAAAGAAAAATAGAACAGAAACAAAAAAAGAAAAGGGGAAAAAACAAACAGAAAAACACAAACGACAAACGTGCGACGGATTTCCGCGCCAAGACACCATCAAAACAAAAGCTCCAGCAACAGGAAGCGGGCTAGGAAGTCGCCATCAGCCATCAGCCTGCCAATTGTGCAGCAGGACGCGTGCTGCAGGATTGCCTGCGCCTGTGTCTCCCGCAGCAGCAGCAACAACACCAGCGGCTATATAGCAGCAGGAGCAGCAACTTGTTTTTTACATCCATAAGGTAAGCTCATTACGGACACAGGCTGCCTCGTAACGTTGACAACGCAACAAAGTGCTGGACAAAAAACACCAAGAAAAGAGGGTCCCGAACTTTAAATACCGGGTCCTCAAATCATTGCCTACATTTTGACTAAACTTTAGTTTTCTGGAAACTATAAAATGTCTCTTGCGAGAGTATTTCTTATCCTAATCACTCGTTTTATGAGGCAAATCATGAATATATATAGTATTTGTATACCTCATTCCATACCCTGTCACGAATGCAATATACCCTCTAACTGTAGGAGTACCAGGTATAGCCAGTGTGTGTGTGTGCGATAGTCCTGGCATCCTTGCTCGCGGACGTGCCGCCAGCGACGTTTGCTTTGCTCTCCTTTGTTTGTTTATTTGTGCGCCTTTTCTTTTTTTTTTTTTTGGTGCTTTCTTTTTGGTGTTTTTTTTTTTTTTTTGAGTCTATTTGTTTGTCTCTTGCAACAACAACAACAACAAAGCAGCTGAAATGGTAGCAGCAGGATAACAACAATGAGGATAACAACAATGACAACGACAATGACTTTATCCTGACAGATTGTTGAAGCCAGCTTTAGTCCCTCTGGTGTAGCATCTATGCTATGGGACCCACTCAAAGTATCTGAATTCGTTGCGAGGATTTTCCCGTAAATTGTAGCCATAAATGGCATAAACGGAAATGGTCTTTAAAAGTGGCTGTAACATGTCCGGGATTTGGTTCTGTAAATTATTGGAATTTGCAAGAATGTCAGAGATAAATAAATAATTAATATTCCTAGAAATAACTGCTGGCTTTTTGCAGGCAATTATCTTATACAATTCACATGTAAATAAAGTATTTAATGAACTATAAAATCCAATTTAAACTTGTTTAATACCTCAGGGAAATTAAGGGTTAGGGTAGTCCTCATTTCTTTGCCAGAACACAAGGTCATAATACCTAATTCCCAAAGCTCAAACATATGGCTTAATGGGCTGGTCACAAGTCCACAGATTCAAAGGAATTTCATTTGTAACTTCCCTTCTCATACATCTCCGAGGATTCAGAGGGAAAGCACAAATAAAGACCGAGAGGCTGAGAAGCTGAGAGTCTGAGACTCTGAGAAGTCAAAGACTCATGGAAATGAAATTGAAAACTCCACATGGCTGAACCCAAAGACCCATAACCCCACATTGAACATATTGAGTGGCTCATAAGCATATTCTAATGGGCATGGGAATCCCGACAATGCAGCCAAGAGCTCCTCGGCAGACGTATAAGGGAGGGGACAAACAAACATAGCTGGCAATCACCTGGCGCCGGTTCCCACTCTTATTCCCGATTCCATTCCCACCTCCTCCTATCCCTCCTTTTGCCGTAAGGTTATGCTAATGGCGGATGCTTTGACTCCCGCGCTGCCACTGATTGGAAGCGCATAAAAGTAGCAAATCAGTGCGCACTTTGAAATGGAAATTCTAATCAAAAAGGCGCGCTCCCCCAACAATGGATGGAGACGACGGAGGCTGCTTAGCTGGCTAAATTTGAAATTGCCAAACGATTTGCTATTCGATTAACAAGACACGGCCCGCGGGGCATGGGGGAAATGGATGTGAAAAGCCAAAGGCAAAAGCAAAAGGACACATCATCAACGGCAGACAAGTCGAAATGGAAATAGATTTGTGAATTCATGTTGACAACAATGGATCAGCGGCAGCATTCGCTTAAACATCCATACGGATTTACATTAAAAGTGAAGCTAAATAGAAACCAAATATGGTTCGACATGAAACAGGGCTTATGAAACTGTAAACTTTGCTAAAATAATAATTTATTTAAATAGAAGAGGGATTTACATAAAAGAAAATGTCTTTATTACAAAACAAATATTTAGTATAGATTCAAAAGATATTAAAGTGCTTTTAATAGAGCTCAAATTAGGAATTCCCCTTTTAATAAATAAAGTTCAGCATTTTGCCTGCCATTTAACTAAGCTTTTCTATTTGAATATTCTCAAATTAAAATGGACAACAGATATACCTTTTTTGTTGGCGCCATTTCGCCGCTGGGCTGATGACCTATATTTCTTTGTTTGGCTCTACAACACCGGACGGACGGATTCCGGCTGCGAGTCCGGTCCAGTATCCTCTGCATCATCGCATCTCTCTGACTTTGTTTACGGCCAACTGCAGGACCAAGCCAAACTGAACTGAAGCGGACAGGACAGGACATCCAAGCGGCAGCTGCAGGTCCGGACATAGAGCCCGAGGTAGGCGGCAGGCGGAAGGAAGGAAGCCAGTAAGGACCCTTCAAATGTGAACGAGGACGAAACGGAATTGCCATATTGCAATGTTTTCATCCCATTCCCTCGCCGCTCCTTCCGCTGTAATTTTTTTTTTTTGCTAAATAAAAGATATCCGCAGATGAAATTGTACCAAGGGCTTTAGGGGGCTGAATAACCCCCCGAAAAAGGTAGCGAAAATTTGCATAATATATCAACAAACAAGCAAAAGCACACACGCTCACACACGCGCAGGGGCGGGGCGGAGGCACGCCCACCTCATAAACTTTAAAATACTTTGTGGCTTGGCTGCCTTTTCAATTGATTCGAATTGATTTGATCCTTGTGCGTGGGAGTGGAGTGAAGCTGGAGTGGAGCTGGAGAGGAGGCCCACTTCATTGTAATGATTTTGGCATTCGGAATTCTGTGAAAATTTGCCATTTTATGGAATCCGATCACACAAAATTGTCAAGCTGCCTCCAATTTGTGGCAATCAAATGTGTGCCAATCTGTTCGGTGGGTTTTTGTGGCTTATAAAGTTGCAAATGTGTTCTCGCATTGATATGAAAATTGCTGACAACTGTTCATTTTTGCCAAGAACCACAAGTTAGTGTTCCAGGAATTTATGGTATTTTTATGGCTCATTAGTTTAAGCGTAAATTCTTAGATTTACTTGGGAAAAGCTTACATATTTTGGTTTCTTGTAACTAATATTTATTTCCCTATAGAAATCTCACTAACTGTTCAGAAACATGAGCCATAAATTGAATGGAAAATATTTCAGCTGTGAATAATAATTATAATTATATAAAATAATTATTCTCCCGACATGTTTTTCTCAAAGTTTATGATGCCTGCAATTTTTTTACAGGCCGAATGAATCGTATATTTCCTTAGGCTGTTTTTTTTTTTCTGGAAAAGCAAATCGTAAAATCGAAATATTTGGCGTAAAGTCAAGAAACAAATTTTGCTCGTTAATTGCCTGATTTAGTTCCTAATTAGCTGCATTAGTAAGTTTATGCGGGGGCTGTTTTTATATATATTTGTGTTCCCATTTGTTTACTCAGTGCCAAAATCAATTGTGTTTAATGGCAAGGCGTGAAATCGTAAATTTCAAAGGCGAAAGACGATCGAGCCGAGGACGGACCATTTGCAGCACGTTCGTGCGCAAATCGGCGATATGGAAAGTTCGAATTGTTTACAATTCTCGAATGTTAACAATCGCCGCTGGCCGAATTAAATGCAATTTGCTAACTAAGCGTTGCGCATACGCCCCGTGGTGTGCGCTGGTGCTGGTGTTACTGTTACTTATCTGAAAGCGGCTGTCACACAGCTGCAATTAGCCTGACAAGTGATGAAGTGAGGCTGGGCAATGCTATGCGATGACGGGCCGTCATCCGGCGGGATGTTCTCTGCCTCGCCCAGCTTCCAGCTCTCAGGCAGCTCAGCCATCGTCATCGCTCATCCGCACCGAGGGCCACTTGTCGGTGCAACGGAAGCGCAGCTCATTGCTGCGTGCAAGTGTCTGAAGATTACTATTACCCACTTGGCAGCAGTAGCGGCAGAGGCAGTCCTCCTCCTCCTTCTCCTTCTCCTCCATGGCTGCATAATAAACAAATCAAATCCTATAAATGTGCAAATTAGCTGGCAACGTCACCGAGCCATGCTTGGTGCACAAATGCAAATCCAAATGCAGATGCGGCAGCAGGCGTCGCCGTCATCATCATCATCATCATCACCACCAGCCCCCGGCACTCTCATTTCGCTTCTCTATCGTGGCATGAAAGTGAATGCACTTTTATATGCATGACGGCTAATTACAGCGACAATTTGTCTGCCTCTCTCTCCTGTCCCCAGTCCCCTGCCTCCCCAGCTCCCAAGCTAAACGCTTGCCTTTGTATTAAAAATATTTAGCACATTTCGGCTTTTGTGATTATGACGCTGCTTTCTCGCTTCTGATTATCTACACCCGGCCAGTTGTAATTGTCTGGGGAAACCCCCCTAAATTTGTCATTGTGCGAGATTCGTTTGGGCTGCTTAAGCGGCTAGAGAATTCCGCTGAAGCATTACGGAGCATTAATAGAGCATAATAATAGCATAATAAATTGTAGTTAATGGTTTGTCAGTGGAATTATATTCGTATTTAATAGCAAATGAAAGGTAAATTCGATTGAGCTGTTATTTGTTACCAAACACTTTAATGGTGTCATGACACTGTATTAAAAACTTCATTAATTAGAGTTTTCATTAGAAGCTT
>JAEIIF010025730.1:0-16741 GCA_018874455.1 Drosophila trapezifrons
CTATTTTTCTGGTATTATTTATTGAATATTGGATGGTTCAAAGTTATTGCATTTAGGTAACCTCGCAAATCAAATTAAACTTAATAATTGCGTTCACAACAAGACCAGCACTCAACGTCAGACAGGCGCAGTTACTGAATTTGGAATAAATACCAAAATCGGATGGGTATGAGACAAACACTCGGTCACACTGGCAAGCTGCGTTGGCAATGAATTTTTAATTTTATTTTTAGGTCTTCGTTAAACTTTTAAGTTTCTGATCTTAAATATGTATAAAAACACAACAAAATTTAATTGTATCTTATTGGGGGACCATATTTTAATTCAACCCAGTCTGTATTACCTTTAAATTCTAAAAAATAAATTGCTAGGCTTGTATCGCCCGGTTTAAGATATAAGGGATTATTGAAGATCAAAAACTCATAAAAACATTAAAGTAATAATATATTTATGGATACATTTAATTTAATTTACTAATGTCAAAAATATAAAAAATGAATGGTTACCGATTACCAGTTCCTGAACAGCTGATTGTTATTGGTCAAGTGCCATCCCTAGGAGAGCGCAACAACATTTTGTTTATTTTTGTTTATCAAACGGTTTATCACTGATAAGCGATATGTCCAGCCACGATATCAAGCTGGAGGTCTGCGTGGACTCCATACGGTCCGCTTTCGCAGCCGTGGCCGGCGGAGCATCCCGCATCGAACTCTGCTCGGCATTGAGCGAAGGCGGACTGACGCCCAGCGTGGGCACCTTGAAAACCCTCAAGGAGTCCATTGCGCTGCCCGTTTTTTGCATGCTCAGGCCGCGCCGCGGCACCGACTTCGTCTACAGTGATGAGGAGATGTGCGCCGTGCTGACGGACATGGAGCTGCTGCGCCAGAACGGGGCCGACGGCTTTGTGTTCGGATCCCTCAATCCGGACCGAACCATAAAAGTGGACCAGTGCCGGCACGTGATGCTGCAGTCGGAGGGCCTCCCGGTGACCTTCCACCGAGCCTTCGACCTTACCGACCAGAAACGCATGCACGAGAACATCCAGTTGCTGCGGGAGCTGGGCTTCAAGCGGCTGCTGAGCAGCGGATTCCGTCCCTCGGCCGCCGAAGGTCTCGATAACCTGGCGCAGCTGATAGCCAAGCACCACAGGGACTTCATTGTGATGCCCGGCGCCGGCATCAAGGTCTCCAACCTGGAGGAGATCCTCACGATCAGCCGGTGCATGGAGTTCCATGCCTCGGCCATGGACACGGCCGGCGAGGACTACGTGGCCCCCACCACCAGCCGGATGGAGTGCGACGTGACCATGGGCAAGCAGGACATTGACCCGTACTACGGAACCAATGCGAACGTAGTCCGCAAGATGGTAACGATTGCAAACGCCATGAGCTGCCGCTGACGATTCTAGTCCTAAGCCACACCTTTACTCCTTGACATCAGTATAATTACTATACTATAATATGTAGTTTCTAGCCTTTCTTACCTCTTAAAGTAGTCCTATCCCAAAAATTCCAAACAAAATTAATAAAAATAAATAGATTTCGGTTCAGATACCACCGCACAGTCATGATTGTAGAAAGAATAGAGGAGGCACCACCATCACTGGGACTTACCTTTACCCAGCACTTGGACAACGTGGAACATATGTTGCGCAGAATGGAACGATACAGCCTGAAGCTAAATGTCCAGATTGGCGACATCAAGAAGCTGGTGGCCAACAATCGAAAAGTAATAACCAGGCTGAAGGAAAACGAGCAACGTATGAAGTTGCTGCTGGAAGATTCACTTAATTCCCTGGATAACCAAGTGGATGCTGGGATGAAAAATACTCTACAAGTTTCCAAACAATCCGTGGCTAAGCTGGGGGATAATGTTGAAAGGGAGCACGGATCTGATGAAGGGCTTTGTCATCTGCGTAGGACTTGCAAGGTGACCAATATCCGGGAGATAAGTTGGACACAATGTAAGCCCTCGACAGATGACGGCTTGGAGGAGGAGAAGCCCCACAGAAGAGCGAAAATGTTGCTGACTTTGCTGGAAAGGGACCTGCTTCGAAAACAAGGTGTTCAGGATGGATCGTCTGTGGATCTCAAGCAGCAACAGGCTCTAATTGATAAAGGTAAAGGTTACCCAATAGTCCATGGCAGATATTTCTCTTATAAATCCAATGTAACATTTCAGTAAATTGCATTTTAAAGATGATCGAAAATCTGGACTTGAAAATAAGCACAATTGAAAAGGTTAAAAAAGTTTGCAAGCGAGTGCTGATAGCCATGTTCGAGCGCCAAAAGGAGCTTCCAGAAAATACGGAATCAGAAAAACCTAGAAAGCGCTGCAAGCAGAAAGTTGTCAAGTCCAATCTGGCTGTTTATCCCCAAAATCCCTATTTATAGAAATATGAACTGTTTCCCTAATTACAATAGTTAAAGAACGAGTCCGAAATAAAAATAATAATAACAAATGCTTTAAATGCTGATATTATATCCAAATAAGTTACGTTAAAATAAGCATTCAAACTTTAAATAATTCAAAATGTATACAGTTATCGTGGACCTATCGATATTTACGAATCGAAGTTCAAACATATGTAGCATACGTTCTGGCGCTTAACGCGCAGGCGCAAGGAAAAATTGATTCACTCGTCTTTTGTGTTTGGCCCAAAATGAAGTCCTTAGATGTGGGGGAATTGTGATACAATCGGTTCCCCAATCAGACAGCCACGATTTACATTCACTGTCAATGTCAACAACTGAAGCTTTACATACGGAAAACGAATGGAACCCTTCGGCATGGACTTGGACGATGTGGCTAGCCACCACCACGGATTCGGACAGCATATGGTCACATACAGCGTAGAGGTGAGTCTTCTCTCCGCCCCCCCTAATGCTATGTGACTAAGCTGTGCCACCCCTGCAGACGTCCGCTGTTCACAGGAAGCTGCAAAGCAAGGTGGAGGCCCTGCGGATCCTGCGCCAGGAGCTAGAGCAGTTCCGCGTGGAACGGGATCAGTACAAGCTGGTGGCGGAGACCCTGCAGCTCCGATACTCCGCCCTCAAGAGCAACAGCGAACTGCTCGCCGTGAGCGGATGCGGAGCCCTCAGCGAGAACTCCAGTCTGGCCGCCTTGCTTCATGAGACGCGCGAACAGAACCTGAAGCTGAGCACCGAGGTAGAGGCCCTAAGGCAGCGGCTCAACGAGCTCCAGGGCGACATGGAGCTCCTGCGCGAAACGGAGGCCAGCAACAAGTCCCGGGTGCAGGCTATGGCCAGCGAAAATGCCGCCCGCAACAAGGAGGAGCTCCAGTGGCGTCGTGAGCGTGCCAATTTTATTTGCCACCTGGAGGGGTTAAAGAAGCGGAATGCTCAGCTGGCGTTCGATCTCAAGGCGGTCATCGATGAGAAGGAGGAGCTTATCACGGAAAGGGATGCCTACAAGTGCAAGGCCCATCGCCTAAATCATGAACTCTTCGTGGCCCTCAGGGCCAAGAAAACGCATCCGAGGGTGAGTTAACATATGGCTTGGAGAATATTCGAGTATTAATCACATGCCACTTGCATGCAGCTTCTTGACATCGATGGCGTTTTGCTGGAAAACAAGTACCTGCACGAACGTGTGAAGATCCAAGAGGGAGAACTGGAACTGACCAAACAGAGCATTTCCAAGTACAAGGTACATCCTAGGGGTTTTAGGGAAAATTTGGGTTCTATATTTCCGCTTCCTTTCCACAATTTGAACTCCCTATTGTCTTGTTATCCAGACCATGTTAGATGCAAAACGCAAGAAGGGAATAGTAAAGCTTGGCGGAGGCAGCACAAATGATGAAACCATACTAAGCCCCCGGCAAGGTGAATATTCTACAGAACCATCGTTACCCTATTTCATGCCTGCCTTCCCTTTAGTTAAAACCATTCTAGAGAGCGGCATTGATCTTCCCCAGAAAACGGAGAGCATGCACGACCTGAAGGCCTTGTGCCTGGCTCTACTTGACAACCTGAACGACAAGAATCTGGCTCTGACGCACCAAAAGAAGACCAACAAGTTGGGAAACACTTCAAAATTTAAAAATTGTATAATCACTCCCAATCCCACACAGAATACTGGCTGGTAAGATGACAGATCTGGAACAGCGCTGGCAACAGCTCCTCTCGGGAACTGGGGAGGACGCCGGCGCTGACGTGGCCCAGGATGATGAGGACTACGGCTATGCACCCTCCCAGCTGCTCCTCAACGGCTACTGCGCCGCTATGGTTGATGATGCCGATCTCAGCAGCACTCCGTCCATTGCCCCGGATAACGAGGGCGGCACCCTGACTCCAGATCCAGCGGATCCCGGCCAGCATAAGCCGGCTGAAGTCCTGCACTCGGATGACGGCATGTCGTCGCTGTCCACTGAGTCCGTTGATTCATCCGTTTACGGAGTGGATGTGCGACCAGACGACTTCCACAAGTCATCGTCGGCCACCACGGATTCGGGAAACTGCGGCTTTGGCAGCCGCTGCAACGGAACCCCGCGCATATCCAGCGCCGTGGCCCGGGAACGGATGGAGGATCTGAAGGACCTACCCCCGCACCTGGCCACTCTGGTCCAAAAGGCCCTGCACGAGCTTGACATGCGCGACTACGAGGCTCTGGTGACGATACGAGCAGAGAATGTGGCGGCTATTCCGTAAAAGAGAAACTAGTTCAATGTTTATTAGGATTCCTAGAGGAGCAGATGGAGCCATATCGCAGTGTTGACAACAAATAAGAACATATATATGTATATTTCCGCAACGGCGTACAATAAAAAACTAAATAAATGTATGATTTTTAAATTTTGCGCTCGTTGAACCAAACGTTGCTTGAGTGTTGTAAAGCGTGACCTGCTGCGGTGGGGGAGAAAATCAGCTCCTTTTTCTGGCGAATTTCAGCACACTGCACTTTTCTGGCGAATTAATTTAATGTTTGAATGGCTATTTTATTTCGAAGTTTAATCTTACCTTACCTTTCAATAAGGGTGACGTATGACTATTCAAATATCTTAAATATTGCTTAACAACATTAGGGCAAATTGGAAAATAGTTATAATTCCCGCAAGCCGCATTTTCCAATTTATCCCGCTTTTCTCAATCCAGAAACGCTAGATCTAGTGGGAAAATAGCCAAGTTGGCAACACTGCAGTCTTGGTATACATTTTCTGATAAGAAATAAACATTGGGAACTGTTTGGAAGTTAGCAAAGTTTCTGAATTAAAAATGCCTTAAGACGCGTCTAGGAAGTGCCATGTAGAGTAAACCCAAGTGCCACAACGTGTGAGAATGGAGCACCAATCAAAAGCCATCACAAAGAGGCCTGCACAAAGCCGTTTCTAGTCTGGAAGAGATTGCACCGCCGCCTCCGCCCCATCGCCAAAATGTCAAACGATGTGCAGGTAGCGCGTGTGGCCAAGATAGCCACCGATGTCCCGCGCCGGAGTGGGAAACAGCACCACTCCGGCAGCGCGGCTGGCGAGGATTTCGAGTATGTCTTTGGCAGCATTTCGCCGCGGGGAGCAGGGCCCAATGCCAGACACTTGGTTGGGTCCTTCGAGCTGGAGTCTTCCCCGGAACACACGCAGCGCGACACCACCACCACGGAGAGCGACAACAACATATCCAGCTGCTCCACGCTGGACATTGTCAACAAAGTGAGTGATGGGAGCATACACTCAGAGAATAATCGCTTCGCAATCTCAATCAAATTATAGAATTAAGTTCCCAAATTAAAATATCAATTAATTAAGGAAAATGCCAGGTTAATGCTTCAAAAGTCTGTAGTACTAGGAGATTCTCACCAAAACAAAGGTTATCCTTTTATTGGCTGCCCAAAATTCATATTATTTTCACGGTGGAGCATTTGTGGCGGGTTTGGGGACTCCGGATGGCGCCCAGTGCGCAGCTGCGTGTCGGAGGCCGAGCAGGGTCAAGCTGCAGCGACGGCGGCGACGGGGAAAGCGGATGCATCGCGTTCGGATGACGACGTAATCGCCAGTCAAAATTTTCCACTGGACCATGATTGCGGAGCAACTGCTTCCGCGCAGCCTAAGCTGTCTGTGCTGCAGCGACACGCCTCCATCGATGCCCAGCGACAAGCGGCGCAGTTGGGAGTACACGCTGATGGCTCAGCCTCTGGCCAGGCGACCCATAAACGTGATGACACCAAAGATAAGCATCTAGAAACCTTACGATATCTTGTATCCTTTTGTATCTCCTCCAGGTTGAGCAATTGTCGGTGCAGCAGCTGGAGAACCGGGTAAGGGAGCTAACACAGCGACTGCAGCAGGCGGAGCGACAGCTGAAGGAGAGCAACGCGGAGCGGGAGATATGCCACAAGCGACTGGAAGTGGTCAGCCAGGCGCACGAATGCCGCATTACCGAGATGCACTGCGTCATTGCTGAGCTGAGCAAGAAACTGCGCAGCAAGCAGGAACATATCATTGTAGAGGAGCAGGAGCCAGACGGAAGTGGTGAGTGAAAGTCGCTAAGATCCACGAAATCTTTAATATTCCCTTTTTCGTATTCCTCCTTCTAGAGCTGAGCTATCAAGAGGGTTCTGTGTACAACTCGGAGCTCAACCTCACCAATCCCGATGCCGAGTGCCAGACGGAACCCCTGGAGGACATCGAGGGCGCCTGCAGTGCCGCCAGCGTGGACCACTTTGCCGAGCATAAGCCACAGCAAGAACTCAGCCACAAGGGCCAGGTGGAGGCGCTGCAGGAGGAAGTGCTTCATTTGAGAGCTCAAATCGCCCTGCTCCAGTCCGAGATCGCCACAAAGGATGCTGGCGTGGTGGAGGAGCAGACCAAGGTCTCCTTTTTTGGCTGCGAGTCGGAGGTCAACGAGTGCGGACAGCGCCTCAACGATCTGAATGGTTAACACAAGATCCAAATGCCCCAAATAAGCCTACTAACTCCGAACCCATCTTTTCCAGGTTGCGTCTCCTTGACCAGCCCTCAAAAGCGTGTGCCCGCCGTGCCAAAAATGGCAGAGCGAGTGAAGTTGCGCTGTGCCAGTAAAATGGAACCCGCCGATAAAGATGCATCGCACGAGCAGCACACATCCTTGAACAATGAGGTGAGTCTCCTCCCTAGGAACCTAGAAACCCATTCTAACCGCCCTAATCCCTTTTAGCACATCAACTTGGTAGAGCATTTGGTTTGTGAACTAAAGGAGCAGAATCTGTTCATGGAGAGCTTCATGGAGCCGCTGCAACTAAGCAGGGAGTTGGAGAGACTGCAGCGACGGGTTGAGCATTTGGAGATGCGCAATACCATGCTGGCGCTGACCTTGGACGAGTGCAAGGAGCACACCGAGCATCTATACTTGCTGTGCGGCAAATACGAGTCCAATGCGGTAGCCCTACAGCTGGCACTCAACTGCAGTGATCGAGCCATCGAGGCCTACGATGTGATGCTGGCTCTGCTGGAGAGCAAGTAAGACTCCAGCAAATATTCTCTTCCCTCTCACATAAAACGTATCCTTTAGGTTGGCGCTTCTTGGAGAGAAATCAGCTGCGGAGGCGGAGGAGAGCCGACGTTCGGTGGAGGCGGTGGCCAGGCACCTTTTGGCCCGCCTGGACAGCGAGAAGAATGTGTGCGAGAACAGCCTGGGACCGTGGCAGCACAACATTAATCTTGGCACCGAGGCTGTCCCCAAGTCCGGACGTTCCTGGTGTACCGACGACGACAACCGCCTGCGTTACCATGTCTCGAAATTGAAGGGGCGACGCTCGAGCGTCCAGCACACCATTGTCAGTCTGGAGTCCCCCTTTAGCGATGTCTACGAAAAGAAACGTCTGGCCTTGGAGAAGGAACACGAGCTGCGCGACGAAGACAAAAAGTCGCCCATTGATCTTGAGACGGCGGTAATTATGCAGGAACTGCTCGAGCTCCGGGATGCAAACCTTCAGCTGAAGAATAAAATGGAAGAGGCTGAGCAGGAGCGACAGAACGCCAACGAGCGGGTGGGCATCCTTCATGAAGCCCTCAAGCAGCTGCAAGCCAGCAACCGGGTCTCTTACTCGGAGGCCGAGCACGCGGCCCTCACCGAACAGCAGCTGGTTGAGGCTCTGACCCGCGAGACTGAGCTAAAGAGTCGCATCCAGACGCTGCTGGTCAATGTTACGGCCACGCAAAAGGCATCCGACGAGAAATACGAGCAGCTGCATCAGAACGTGCGCGAACTGCAGAAGTCCAACCAGTAAGCACATTGGATTCATTGCTATTTCTGTAGGGAATCTAAGCCAGCTCTTATTTGAACCCCTTCCAGCAATCTGGGACAAATGCTGGAGCACAACAAGCGCAAGTACCAACTGCGCGTTAAGAAGCTGGAGCAAAAGATCGTTGACCAGCGATTGGATCACGACCAGCAACACCACACCCATGTTCCTGAGACGACCCTATAGGATGTGTAAGGACGTGCATGACGGCATGCCAGGAGCTGGTGCTGCAGCTGGGGCGAGATGCGGGCCAGCTTGTCACATATCCCGCAAACGATCTTTCCCTCTCGATCATATCGCTTCTTCTTCTACCCTCAGTGCAATTCCCAGCGCCCCTGCTTAGCTTCGCTCCTGGCTCCGACATGACCGAGACAGTATCACGAATGTGCCATGCGACGAACTGTCAGCCAGCTGGGGCCTTGCCCCGCGGATCAGGCTGCACCCACTAACTACGTACTCATATAGATGCATAGACATACATACATACATATTCATGGTGCCACGAGCAAGGCTCCGATCTTGGAGCACCCGACTCTGCGCCACAAGCAATTACATATACACTTACGTACATACTTACTAAGAAGTTACTCACGAAGCATATGTACACGGGAATCCTATATTTATACAAAGTATTCGCATTTGCTTGTTACATATATGCATTCAATATGTATTTAAAATTGTACAAATAATTAACAATGACTACCGAAACTATTCTTATTCATATTCTTCTGCGTGGGAAGGGACATTTGAAATTCGCGCTCCTTTAATTATCGATTTCTTTTTTGTGGGTGTGATCTCTAGCCAACCTACGTTCTTGTGAACAGTGATGTCATTTTTTTCGGAGCAAAAAAAGCTGGATGAAAAAGCTAAGAAAAAAGCTGATTTTTAGAAAATAATTTGTTGGTTATTTTATTGATTAAAACATATTGTGCTAAACAAAAGGAAAAACAAACAACAAATAGGAAATCAAAAGAAAATTTATAGATGTACATATTATATATAAATGAATAATAGTTAAATTATATTTAATACATCTGTCAAATGTTCTTCTTCTTCGGACGAATAATAATCACGTTTGGCTAAGCAGCAGCTTGGTACCTGGTAATCAAAACAGCATTTATTGCTTCAGCCCAGTCCATATTTAAAATGTTAAGTAAATGAATTTCGTATTTTGTCAAACTCAATTAAAACAGCACTTAAAATGTATTAAAAGTAAAAAGAGACTGCTTACATTAAAAGAAAAAAAAAAGCTGGAATTGCCGCTGCCCGCTGTTTTCAAATTTTTCCCGCAATCACACTTAAGAAAAGACAAATTTGACGGGAAAAAAGCGAAAATGACTTCACTGCTTGTGAAATAACAAATTTTCAACAAAACGCGTCCATTCCTGTTCGTATTATTCAGTTATTAAAAATGAGTGCCATTGTGGAGACGGACAGCCCAGCTCGAAATGAACCCCTCAGGGCGGAAGCAAGTGGTTCGGATGAAGATCATGCGACCAAACGAAAGTCGCCCGATCAAGACGCAAACAGCGGCGACGATGAACAGAGTGGAAGCAGTCAAAACAAACGCATAAAACCAGAGGAGTCGGTTTCGGGAGTTTCCATTAAAACCGAACCTAATCCAGATACTCCAGCCCGAGTAAAGCCCGAGCCGATAGATGATGAGGATGTTGGGGCAGAAGCAGAGCCTGCTGCTGCTGCTGCTGCCTCCAGTAGTGAACAAGGTAACCTCCAGGTAAAGGTGGAACCACCTGTCGCCGCGGTGGTTAAAGTTGAACCAGCCAATTCCAATGGACAAGCCTCCGACGATTCTGCCGTATCGTCCAGCAGTCTTAGGCCCTCTTGCCGTTTCGGCATCCGATGCTACAGGTAACCCACCATTCTGAATCTTCACCCTTTACACTCCTTAGTTGTTGCATTTGTCCCATCCACTCGCAGGCGCAATCCGGCACATCGAAGTGCTGAAGCTCATCCGGGTGACTCGGACTATCGCCGACCCAACTTCCCTGAGCCGCCGCTCGGAACACCTGCTTGTCCCTTCGGCAACGCCTGCTATCGCCGCAATCCAGTTCACTTCCAGCAGCATTCCCACCCCGCAGATTGTAAGTAGGACGCTTCGCTTGTTCCGGCTGTCTTCAGATTGGCTAAAGATCGCTCTAGTCAATTCTGCGCAGAATATTCGCAATCGTCTGCGCCAGCGACAGGCCCAGCGCCAAAACGGCGGCAGCAGACCCGCTGATGAGGATGACTTTGGGACAGACGAGGAGGACGATGACCCATTCGGAGGCGACAATGACGACGATGCGGAGTATCGTCCAGGCGCTGACATTGACGAAGATGAAGAGGATGAGCTGGAGTTCGATAGCCAGCGCACTAACGCAGATGACTATGATTAGCAGCGTAGCACCTACCACATTCATTGTTACTTATAGTTATCCGTTCCATGTAGCCAGTTACTTCTTTAATGTAGATATATATTCCATTGTTGTAAGCTTAGATTACAGTGTTTTATTAGTAAAAGCCCTCGTCCACATCCTCGGCTGGCTTTTGGTCAAAAGTAGCTCCCCATTTGGCAGCCTCGCCGCCACGCACCTTCACATTGTAGCAGACGTTCTCAGCCTTGAGAACGCTCTGGCGCATCGTGGTAATCTTTCGCCACAACTCACGGGCTCTTGGGCAGTGGAGACTAATGTATCTGAAAGGAGACTTAGATTACTACCGAGATTATTTGATGGCAGCTAACTTAATTACCCTGTGTAGAAGTGCTGCAACGTCTTGCAGGTCTCCATGCAGTTGTCAGTGTCGCCACTGCCCAATGAATTTATGCAGCGGCGCATTAGCTCGCCGGTCAGATCGGACAGTCCCAGTATATACTCCGTTGGGTCCACGAAGAACTGGAACTTCTTGGGCACTTCCTCCACCACCGGCTCGGCCAGAACATCCGCTTCTTGGACGCTGGTGTCCTCGGTCTTGGCTTTCCCGGTTTCCTCCACATACTGCATAGTTGACTGCAGCGCATTCCAGTCGGAGACGCTCTTGTTTTCATCCGCGCTATCATCGCTGCACAGATACTCCATGTACGTGTAAGCCTCTATGAACTCCTGCAGTCCTGGCGAGTAGGCCCCGCGGAACTGGTAGACGTCCTGGTCGCGTAGCTCCAGAGCCACGGCCCGGAAGTTCACCTCAATCAGTTTGGACAGGCGTTGGCGTGCCTCCTCCAGGACCCTATCCTTGTTTTGCTTGCGCGAGTCAATGGAGTGCAAGAGGAATATTATCCGCTTAGACTCGATGGTGATGTCGCGGCTCAGCTTGACAATGCGCTCGTGGCGATCGTGCTTCATGGTCAGTTCGGCGGAGTAATTCCTAAAAGCCTGCACAATGGGGTTTTCCTCATCTAGTTGCACCGGCGGCTGACGCTTCCTGGGCGCATTATTTCGGTTACCTCCGCTATTGTTCTTCGGCATATTGGGAGATTCGATCGTCTGTGTAAGATTTATGCCTCCAAAAATAGTTGATTCGCTGTTATTGGAAGATTTTTAAGTCTTTTGTTAACAATTGTTTTAAAATAAAAATGTATCAACAGTGTGGCCAAGTTCTGCACACAGAAATTATAAAATGTATGGTAACACGATCATATATCCGATTAACAGCAAGTCGATAATCAACTCAGCCGGGCCGAAATTCGAGCGATTTGACTATTAACGTATGATGTTCTTAATCCATTGGGACTATACGGCCTGAAGTTTATTAAAAACACGATTTAGCCATATATAAATCGGCTAAATATAGCGTGCGTCTGAGTAGGAAATACCGTTTTTGAATTTTTCCGATGGCGCTCGGAAAATTCAGTGTGCACGCCGGCTAGCATTTCCCCCCGCTGGCAACTGGTCACACAGCTCCGACACTGTTTATTGTTCGTGGCAGAATTTTATTTAGAATTTATTTGAGTTTTGGCTTGAATTAATTCAATTCCACGGCCATGCATGATCCCACCACGAAGCCGGTTCACCTGTCCGCCGGCTCCACCAGCACCGCGGAGAAGCTGTGCTTCGACAAGAATGAGTTTATGAAGGTGAGTAATCAATCCCGGCAAGCTTTTGATTCCGTTGGTAAATACACATCTCCAAATAGGCCAACTTCTCGGTGGACGAGTTTCTGCACAAAAACCGTAATGCCCCCAGCCTGGAGCAGTTGCGAGACAATTTGGGGCTGTACTTGAAGGGCCTTCGGGCAGCGATGATCGATCTTATCAACGAGGATTACGCGGACTTCGTCAATCTGAGCGCCAACTTGGTGGGCCTGGACCAGTCCATCGATACCATTCAGCGGCCACTGGAGCAGTTCCGCAGCGACATTGAGAGCATCCACGATCTGATAAACGAAAATGTGTCGGAGCTGCGGGCCGAGTTGGAGGAGAAGCGACGGCTACGAGAGTTCAAGCGAAGCCTCCAGAGCCTGAAGAAGGTCTACGAGACGACCGTTAAGTTGCAAGATCTAATCGATCGCAAGCTCAGCGGGGACCAGCCCGTCCAAGCAGTAGATCTGGAACGCGCCGCACTAGACCTAATTCAACTGAAGTTTCACGAGAAGCACTGCTCCAAGCACCTAAATGCCGACCAGCAGGCGAAGATCCGCCAACTAGAGGAGCAGCTGCATGGGCATCTGCGCCGGTTCTTCAACGAAGCCTTGGGCCAGGCCCGCAGCTCGGCCCCGGAGCACCTGGAGCGTTGTCTGCGCATCTATATCACCCTGAACGCTTGTGGCCAGGCGGAACAGGCCTTCCGCGAGGATGTGGTTGCTCCCTACATGAGCGGTGTCATTGGGGAGCAGCAGCTACAGAATTCGCCGCAGGGTCTAGCAGGCATTTATAGCAAGATCCTCAACTTTATATCGCTGCACATGACCGACCTGCTCCGCCTGACGCTCTACTCTGACAAGTTTCCGGGATTTAACTTTGTGGTGAACAGCTATTGGGCCGATGTGGAGACGCGTCTCGAGCTGCACATGAACTCCATATTCGCGCCTGGCAACTCGGAGGTGTTCTATGTCAAATACAAGTGCACGCGCGACTTTCTCGGCAAAATAGAGGAGCTGTTGGCCAGCAGCGGAGAGCAGGCGGTGGCCTTCTATCGCCAGCACAAGCAGACAAAGAGCTTCGAGGCGCGATGGAATCTCCCGGTTTATTTCCAAATATGCTTTCAGGTATGCCAGTCTGTTATTATTACTCGACGCACATTTTACCATTTTGTTAATACAGGAAATAGCTGGTCAATTTGAGGCAAAGCTGGAGCCGGTGCTGCAGGATGACACATTGAAGACGACGAATACCGATGAAAAGGCCTACAAACTAACGACATTTAATGCCGCCAAGGAAGCCATGCAAAGGTGTTGGGCCGAGGGTGTTTACCTGCCCGAGGTATTTCCCAAATTCTACAAGCTGAACGTACAGATCGTGCTGCGTCTGTCCCGCTGGATCACGGATGCCATAGCCGTATCCAAAGGCAGCAGCTTCGCAAAGTCTTACACTAGGCACCAGTTGCTGATTGCCCTGCACTCGGACATACGCAAACTAGACGCATATCTGCCAGAGCTTCAGCAGTCAATTGTCCAATCCGTGCCCGCTGATCAACGCTCGAAGATGTTCAACGATGTCCTGGGCAAATCCATGGCCGCCTTGGGCGACGCCCTTGGAGCGCATTTGTCGAGCATACAAAATACCTTGGTGGAGCTGCTGATCGGCGAGTGCGAGACGGATAATGTGCGGCAGGTGAACGACCTGCCGCGCCTGTATCGCAAGACAAATCGAGAGGTTCCCTCCCGGTGCTCGGGCTACGTAGAGCAAATGCTTCGTCCGCTTAAGACGTTCGCTCAGCAGCATGAATCCCAGCTGGGAACATTGGTCGTGGAGCAGATCCTGTCGGAGGTTGCCAGTCACATTACCAAGGCGTAAGTATGAATGAATTGCCGTTTAGAAATCTTTGAAACAGATATTTCTTTGACTCTGTAGGTACTTCAATGTGGTGAGTGATGTTCTCACCTCCGTTCAGAAAACCGAGGAATCATTGCGTCGGCTACGGAACGTGAAGAGTGGCGGATCAGCACCGGCGACGCAGGGCTCAGCTGTGATGTCTGACGATGATAAGATACGCGTCCAGCTGCGCGTGGATGTCACTTCCTGGAGGCAAGAGCTCGCCAAACTGAACTTCCAGGCGTCGCAAATCGAGAAACTGTCCAAGCTGACCAACATGGTGGAGGACAGTATTAAGCTGAGGGACAACAGCTCCTCCTAGACGCTATCAACGAACTAACAGTTATTAAACATATACACTTCAGTTTATTCTTGTTAATAATCGATTTCAAACGATTCCTTAGGCACAATTAGTGATTGAATTAGGACTACGAATTGTATATAATATATTATATATAGGGATATACGTATATCATATATAAATGCATTGAATTTCACAATCGTTATGGGTAAATACAGGCGTTCCTCTGGAGTTACTCGCTGTTGGAATGAAACAGAGAAGAGATTGCGGATATTTAGCGACAGTGCTTGTCTGCGGCTATCATACGGATAACGGATAACGAATATTGCAACACGGCAGGCAAGGAACCATGCAAAAATAACTCAAGCTTGCGAAGATTTGTATATACAAAGGTGTAAAGGGGTTGTGTGTATATAGAAATGAGCGTCAGAACGGAAGAAACAAACGATAAAGGCAGGCTCGAACCAAACAAAACGAAACTAGGCTCTGCTACATTACAGTTTGAGTTCCTCGGTGTCCGGCAGCTTGCGGAAGAACCATTGCACATGCTCCTCGGTGACATCGGCCAGCTGGGCCGGCTGCCACTGGGGCTTCTGATCCTTGTCGATCAGCAGGGCGCGAACTCCCTCCTTGAAGTCGCTGCGCTCCAAGTGGCGCACGGCCAGTCGATACTCCATAATCAGGCACCGGGCCAGCGACAGCTGTGAGCCGAGCTCCAGCTGTCGGAACGTGACCTTCATCGAAGTGGGCGACACCTTGCTGAGGGTCTGAAATAGACGAACAAGCATGAATTGGGTGATTATTTACGTGCACTAGTGGTGTGAAATCGTGCCACAACTAAGGCAGCGTTAATTGGCTGGAAACAGATCCAAATATTTGGGTGCTAAGAGCGCGCCAAACGTTGATTGGTTCAGTTAATTAACATCTGATTGTGGTCTTATCACTGTATACCGCGCGATTCGCTCACCTCAAGCGTCTTCTTGGCCCACTCGCTGCCGTCGTTCTTCAGATTCTCCAATATACCCTCGACGGAGTCCGCCGAAAAGTTCTTGTTGATCTGCTCCAGCACCGGCTGCAGCGAGAACGGCTTCTCCGGGGTGGAATGGTACTTCTGCAGCAGCTCTGGCACGTCATCGGCATCGGGGCAGTTGAGCAGCGCCGTCTCCAGATCTGGTATCTTGCTGCTCTCGCAGTAGTGCGAGGCAATGCCCGAGTAAAAGACATCCCCGCCGCGCAGACGGTATCCTGTAAGTCCCAAATAGAGGCCCAGCTTACCCTGCAGGCGTGGCAGGAAGTAGGAGCCGCCCACGTCTGGGAATAGGCCGATGGCCGTCTCCGGCATGGCGAACAGCGTCCTGTCCGTGGCCACGCGATACTTTCCATGGACACTCAGGCCAACGCCGCCGCCCATGGTGATGCCGTCGATAATGGCGATGTAGGGAATCTTGTAGTTGCCGATTAGGGCGTTGGTGGTGTACTCCTCCCGGAAGAAACTCTTGGACTCGTCGGTGGGGCCCGCCTCGATGAGGGCGCGCACATCGCCGCCGGCGCAGAAGGCCTTCTCACCCGTGCCCTTGATTATCAGCAGGGACTTGGACTTCTCGCACTTCTTCAGATGCTTGTAGATCTTGCGCACCATCTCCAGGTTTATGGCGTTCAGCGCCTTGGGACGGTTCAGGATGATCATGCCCTTGTTAGACGACTCCGTGGCCAGCACGGAGGAGGAGGAGAGGCGCGCGGAGAAGGCCATGGCCGGGGGTTTCTTTGTTGATATTGCTGCTCCGCCGATCAGCGGCAACTGGCTGTAGGTGCGATGACCGAATGAGTACACCAACCTTTGAATTGGGCTTTGCTGGCGGGAAATCACGACTTGGTTAGCTATGCGCCTTTATTTGCAAGGAATTAGCATTACTTACCATTTTGAGCGGCTGTCTGTCTGCGGGGCTGGTTTGTGTTTTGTTCTCACCTGTTGCGCAATAAGCAGCGCGAGCGGGTCTGTCCTATTCGATACCATTATCGAAACCTTAATCCCCTGATATCGAATATAACACACCGTGGATAGGTGGTCAGCCCGGAGCAGTGTTGCCAGGGGATGAGCGGCAGAATAAGATAGATTTTTCACAAAAAAAAAGCTAAAATAGGCTACAAATAAAACAAAAATGCTAAGAAACAAGCTTAACCAATCTTAGGTTGTTTAAGTTTTTAATTTAACTTAAATTGGTTATTAATTCGTCGAT